>JASSRZ010000080.1:3355107-3376228 GCA_032164315.1 Malacoctenus gilli | reverse complement strand
TCTTTTTGAATTAATGGTATACCGCCCCCCCCCCCCCCCCACACACACGGTTACACCCCCCCCCCCTTTGTTCTTTTTTTAATGGTTGCAATCCCTTACTGGGTACCTTCAGGTGCTGTGACAGAAAATCCACCAGCTGTTATGGTTTTATTTCCCTCCAAACAATCCAGCCCTAATTCACTCACTAATCCAAGGAAGCACAAAAAATTGAGCCTTTGTGTTTGGTAATTTATTGAAGGAGCTCATTAAAGTGCGATGATCTTTCAAAACAAAGGCCCAAAATCACGCAACCTTTAATTGCTCCATTCATTGCCCTGTTGGATCACTTTCCTTTCGTTCTTGCTTCCTCGGCTTCTCGCCATCTGAACCAATGTCCTCCTGCCACACGTTTCCTTCTCCACCTTCTCAATTCATCTTCTGCCACATTTGGGTTCCCGTCCGTCTCAGTTATCTTTCTGTTTGATCCTGTGATTCCTCTCATCATCCTCCTCTTTGTATAAATGTGACTTTTCTCTCTGATTTGTGGTCAGCTCAGTAGCAATTGCTTTATTTAGTTTAACTTTCTTCTTCATTGAGCGACACCTTTTTTTTTTTTTAAAGCCTTCAAAAAAGCACATCTGGATTTCCTTTTAAGGCCTTCTCTGTCTCATTAGCAGCTGTGTAGTTTTGAAACAGACCTGTTTAAAACCAAATACAGACACACGTTGCATACATGTCGGTTTTAACTTCAAAGATCCACTCGGCACTCATTTCTGAAGATAGTGGACCATGTACGTCCACTTAAGTGTGGAGGAGTTTCATTATTTCTCTGTTCAGGGTCATTGTCTCCACATGTGAAGATGTTGCTACAAGTGCGTGCGGCATGATCGAGTGCCATCAACTGAAGGGCCGTGTTGTCGGTCATGCATTACAATTTGGACGGCCACATTTTTCCAACGCGTGGGTGCTGGGTGAAGATGTTTCCTGAGGAGAAGAAAGAGCAGTGAATTACTCGCTGGTCAAGCAACACATTTATCACAATTTACCAAACTTAGTGACTCAGAACGCAGAATCTTAGAACTGATTCTGCTCTTTAGTCACGTAACATTAACTTGCTTTTTAAAGAAAAGGTTTTTTTTGTCACAAACAAACCCTGAGTTGTTTTCAATTTATATTTTTTTATTAAACCGCATTTAATAAAATGTTTTTCTTGGCTGAAACAGCTCAGTCTGAATTATAACACTGCCACTCAGTGGCTGAGAAGGGATGATTGTGCTTAAGTACTGATGTTGTTGCTTTCCCATTTTGTAACAGCAAAATATAACACATCACCTTGGCTAAAGTACTGCAGTGGGCTGTAATACGTTGAATTTTAAGCCTTGCATGGTAATTTCGATAATACTGGCAGACTCTCACCATTAAGCTGCCATCATGATGCTCACTAACCTTTCTTCATGACCTTGGACTCTCGTCTAATGGGGGGCTGATAATGCAGTTGGACTTCATCTCATAGGACAAAATTGCAAATACAAAGAAGCATGAATTTATTTTTATACATGCACCCTTTTTGCAATATGTAAATATAAATATCGATCTTGCAAAGCCAGGAAATTTGTGACATATCGCGCGACCTCACCAACCAACCCGGATGGTTGCTAAGCTCTGCCAGCTGCAGTCTCGAGCGCTAAAAGCTATCACGCAGTAATTGCAGTGTGAAAAACCAGCATACAATATTTATTCTGCTTTTCCTCTCATTTCGCCAGGTTTGTTTCGAGTCATAACAGAACGACTTCGAGCCTGTTGGGTCTTGGGATAATTGTAGCCCTTAATCGAGCCTTAATTGGCTAAATACGAATGGGATTGCGAGTGGGTGCTTCTTTTAATCACAGCACATCAGTGCTGATAATCATTTAAGTCATTGACCTTTTGTTATTGCTGTTTATTTTTAATTTCATACCTTAAATTGCCCCTCCGCCTCGGTCTCAGATTGAGTTCTCGTCTCTGTGCCGTTTAATTCGTAACACTGGATGATGCTGTTGGTGCTGTGGATTGTCTGGTAGCAGATGCTCAGGAAAAGGCCCCACATCTAATTACAATGTAGCAATCCAAACAAAGACAGTGTAATTACTAATAATGTGCATAGGAAGCGCAGATTATAGAGCCACCTTCTGTTAGCTGTGAAGCCTCATTAAACTATTGTCAGCACACCACTGGAAGCACAGCGAGAGGAGCCATTTGTGCTGTGACCCTCTCCACTGCCCAAAACATCCATTGTGCTGCTATTTCGGTCTGAGATTGAAGCTGCTATGAAGCACCAGCTTTAGGATTCTTCCAGTGCTGCTGAGCTGAACTGGCCTTTTTTTTTCTCCACTTTGACCTGGCTCAACATTCGCCCACTCACACATTTGTTCATCACTGTAACCATCAGGCCAGCGGGCCGCTCAGCTGGAGCCGAGCTAACCTTTAGATTTCTGCCACCATGTCGACGCCTCCCGCTGGCACATTGGTTGTGGTATTCACTGGAGCTCATATTCCACTGTACAGCCGTCACCCTCAGTCCCGTCCGCACCAGCCTGCCTCTTTTTTTTTTTTTAACGGGAGAGTTTGATCTCAACGTCAGCTTTGATGAAGGCATCAGCTCACAGGCCATCAAAGGAGAGCTGGCGCTCCGTCTGAGAGTCCTGGAAGCAGCGTGGCGCGGCGCACACGTGTGTGTGTGGCGCTTGGCGTCAGCGGGCCCGCGCACCGGGGGTTATCGCGGATTAAAGTGGCTAAAGTGTCAGGACTTTGCAGCTTCGAGGAGTCCCTTATCGGCTCTTATTTTACGCAGCAGGAGAGATGGAATAACTCTGCTGGCTGCTGCTCGACGTCTCGGTATCTGAAGTGTGTCTAAGTCTATTTGCTTCATGTGTGGCTGTCTATCTTCATGTCACTGGCTCTGTGGGGTTGTGCCAGTCCTGGAAATTTGCATCACAGAGACGGGTGGAACTAAAGTTGTGTTTGCTGGACAGATTGAAGACTCTCGACTGAAGTTGTATGGGTTGTTCCCAAATGCCCTTTTGATCCCAAGACTGGTTCAGCTAGTGGCATTAAATAATTGATATTTTAATGTTTGAACATTTGAGCTGAAGAAGAAAAGTTAGAACCTTTAATGCAAAGCTTCATGCTGTTGAAAAAAAGCTTCCATTTCAGGCTAAACCTTCCAAGGTAGAAAGAAGGCTTGCCAGTCACTTGGCAAGTCCTCCCATCCATCACTCTGTTTCTCTCCACTCCTCCCGTATTATTATGTTGCCATTATGTGTCTCAGCGGTGCTCCAGAGACTCTGCTGTTTTCCATCTTTCTCTCACCATACATGTGTTTTTCTGTCTTTGACCCTTCCCCTGAGAACTAATATCGGACATGGAGATTTGAGAGAAGCTACACCAGCAATGTGATGAGAGCGCACACGGTGCTTTACCGGGGGTGAAGCATGCTGCTTTTATTGAGTGTTGCCATAGCAGCAGTGTGGATTTGAAACAGGGGGAGACAGACAGAGATGAAATGTGTCGTTGGGCGAATAATAAAAGTATCGTGCTTCGATTTTCAAGGCATTGAAGTAGGCTCAATGTAGACTCATTTGGCAGTTTGTTCTCTCTTTCAGAACTCACAGCAGGTGTAACAGTCAGTGAATGAACCTAATCAGCATCACGTAAAATCATCAATTAGTGGTGATGAGATGTTTTCCAACAGCGTGTTGTTTGTGTCCTTCCGTGTTCAGAAGTCACAGTACGAATGTGATTTACATATAAAGGGTCTCGAGTGTGTCTCAGGGTCACATTTCTCTACTGAGTTGAACCAACCAGGACCTTGTGATGATCTCATGAGTCACTGCTCAGTGGGAAAATACTGACCTTCGCTTGGGAAAACTACACCTGAATGGTGTCAAATGCAGAATTTCCTCATAGTGAAGTGAAGCAAATCTGCAACACTGGTGCATCTACGTAAGAAACTGTTCTTAGATTCACACTTTTACGTTAACTTTGACTGGTTGCGGTTAAAGTTTCGATAGCCCATCTTCTGTGGAAGAGCCTAAAGAAGTTTGTGATCTTCACATTTTCTCGCACTGAAAAAAAATGTGCAATCCTGAGAGAGGTAGAGGTAGTGCTGGAGTCATGTCATCAGTGTTGGTGGGACGCATCTAGGCTGTGCAGTCAAGTGTCCTCACAGGGTTTTTGATGAGAAATAATTTCGTGAGAGGAAATGACATCTGGATTTGACATAATTTACTGGGATCCTGAAAGAGCATAAAGCTCTTGCATCTCAAACTCAAATGAAGCCTCTCAGCTTCCCATCGAGTGTTGTACAAAAATTTTGCAACAGGAGAGAAAGAATTGACTGCCCGAGCAAAGCAAAGGCTCACTGCTGAGCATCAGATGATTTGGCTCCATCAGCATCACAGGAGAAGATCCTAGCGACTGATCAGTTTGGATGGAAATGTCGGGGGAAAAAAACAGGTTTAAAGCGGAAGATGGGAATGCAGTGGGCAGCCTGCTTTTATCACCAGCGCTGTTTTTGTGACGGAGACGTGGGCCATCCACTCCAACTCCTTCCAAACAAAGTTTTGGGTTGTGACTACTGCTTCTGATGTAAATATCTCTGTCAAAAATTGGGTTTAATGATGTGTTGGTGCTAAAATAATGATCTCTGTTGTTTGTTTGGGGAGTGGATGATGCACTGGCTGTGTTGTTTTTTCTTTTGTCCCCCACTTTGTGGATAATTTATCATTACGTCTCTGAATGCTTTTTTCCGCAGAAAGCCAAAGCTGAAGGATGGACGTGTGCCTGTATTTAAATGTCAGCTGTGTGGGCTGCCGGTGTTGTTGATTTTTCAACATATTTTATTTCCTGCTCTGTGAGAGTATTTGTGTGGCCGAGGCCGTGGGAGTTTGCCAAGTGCGTTAAGTGACGTTTTTCTCCCCCCTCTTCAGGTGAAAAGTATTATTAAGATACAGGAAATGTCTGGTGGTAAAATGTCAGCATCTTTATAACAGTACTTTTTTTGCATGCAATTAAGTCATCGTGGCCTTCCCTGTTCGTTTTCCTTCTTTTCTTCTCTCAGATGTGACTGAGTGGGGTCAAACTGCTCCTCTGATGGGCAAATAATAAATGTCCTCACACCTGTTTAGAGATTAGTGTGTGATGCTGCTTTGGTGAAGCTTCCTGCAAAGCTCTCTTTGTGTTCACAGAGGAACACAATGTACATTTCTAACAAGGCCATAGGGGAACTCTTACCTTCACTGAAAGGTCACCAGTAGCACCGATTGTTTGTCTGAATCATCTGTGATATCTGGTCCCATGTTTTCAAGTATTGAGGATGATAATTATCAATTTTTCAGTTTTTTTTAAGGTTTCTTGCAATCGAATATTCTTCAAAGTGTTTTCATTGCAATATGAAAGTTATTGGCCAGATCAGGGGATATTTGTGACGTTTTGTGTCGCGTCCATCCGAGGTGGAACACTTCCATTTGAAGGCAACAGAAGCTGCTTCACTGCTCATATTGTCACCGTTCTGTGAGCCGAAAGCAGCTGCGCTCCGACACTGGCACGAACCATTCATAATCAGTGATGTGCATGATTAGTTTATTTTTATTATGCCAATCGTTTTGGTGTGGTCTGATCTTCATTATTCCACGAATTTATATTCACAGTCACCACTTACGTGTTATACGTCAGAAGAATGGAACAATGTGTGTGCTTCACATTTAAATTGGCTTCTAATTTTCCTGAAGGTTAGAAATATTAGGACATGAAATGTGAGGAAAAAAATCTCATCATAGTTTCGACAGCAGGAGTGTCGCATTCATTCTCGTTCAGGGGTCACATGCAAGCAAAGTGGGCCTCAAATATGCCCAAACAGGTTCAGTATTACATGATAACCTTCAACAAATGACAGTTTCAGGCTGCTCACTTTTCAAGAGGAATAAAGTAGAAGTACATTGTGAAAACACTTACATTTAGTTTATTTTAAATGTCTTCGTTTGTAATAAATTAGCTAGCATTCACTGTCTAGGTGGTTTTGCTGCCACCTGCTGTTCAGTTCTTTGAAAAAATGATTCTGTTCGTGATTAGTCAAACGTGCCACAAACGGTCATAGTGTGGAATTACCAAGTATAATTGCAAAGCAGAAGAAAAGTTGTGATGTGCACCACCGATCTTGTATTGTTGGAGAAACTATAGTTACCGTGTATTATTCAGTGCCATTTGAAGTGATGTCTGATGCATTACAACTCAAAACTGGTTTTATAGCTGCTGTGTGTATGATGCATAAAAATAGGTTGTGTAATTCAAAGAGCAGCATAAAATCATTGCCATGAATGAAGTGTGAGACTACAACTTTTTAGTCCTCTATCAAAACTAGAGTCTTGCTAGAACGTTAGATAGTGTGTTGATGGTGCAGCACATCTTACTCAGTGGAGGAGCAAATAATCAATTCAGCTTGACTGCTCAGTCGCTCTCCCTGTCTCTCTTTCTCTCATCATCCCATCGGCTGATTCAAACTTCATTCAAAGAGATTTTTTGAATAGAGAACATTTTGCAGATCCAAAGAATTGTAGTCGATGAAGTAAGCAGGAATTCAGTGACTAGTTGTGATGTGATTTCCATGCTAATTTACTTCTCCACTGTGGCAGATGGTGGTTTATTTCGCTTAGCCTCACCGGGCCCTCTGCCTGATAGGTCTCCTTTCTATTCCCACCACTGTCTCGCCTCTTCTCGGGCCTCTTTCTTCTCTCCATTCGCTGTGAAGGAGTAAACAGATTACCACTGCGACCACGTCCTCTCCAAAGCTTGTAAAGTAAAAAACTGGCGCGTGTTGCCTTGGACCCGCAGGAGCTGTGGATCATATAGATTAATTCACAGAAAAGACGGGTCACACATTTCTCCAGCTCAATCACACTCACCACTTCACAATGAGCTTCAAGTTAATCTCTCTGCTGCCTTTTTGTTCTTAGTCCAGCTAAGTTGAACTCCTGCAGGACGTCAAGTTGCATAAACCCTGAAGGAAATGAGTCCTTCATTCTGACTGTGGCCTGATTTCCTCTTGTTTGAACGCCTGTGTGAGTAAACCAAAGACGCTGTCATTCCTGTCTTTTGTTTTACCTTCTGAACAGGCTTTGTGTGCACACCATCTTTCTGTTTCAGCAACAAGGTCACCAGCACTTTTTTCTCTGCTCTCGAGCTGCTTCTGTCCCCAGAGAACTTTCTCTTTTTGAACACTGGCAAATCAAATGGTGGACTAATATGTCTTATTTTTTTTTTTTTAAACTCACAGGATAAAGGTGAAAAAATAAGTTTTAAAACTTTACAGATGTGCTTTTTTTGGACCTCAACCAAGTTTGTGCTCCAGTTTTTATCGCTGGAGATTTTTGATCATGTTTTATTGTCTGATCTTCAGTTTAAGAACAATCGGTACGCTTTTATGCCCTCAGGACTCAATCTAAGCTCATGACAGACACAGTGGTGCATAACCTGAACATGGAGCTTATATTCTATTCTGTATCACTTTGTTTTATGGTGCATTGTGAAAAAAGCTTCAGGTCTTTGCATTGACAATACAGAAATCATGTGAAGACGCTCCCAGAAGAAAGAAATAACCTTCTGTTTTCGTAGAAATGCCAAGAACATGATGAAAAAGTCAGAGGAGACCTAGATTGGGTTTTGATACTAAAGTATCGTGACTCCAACATATTTACAATGTCATTTGTTTCACTTTTTTTTAGAGCAAATTTTAGCAACATTGAACCAACCTCCATCAGGCACACCAATGTGTGATTTGTTTCAGAGATTCAGAGGAGTGTGTGTGTCTGAGAGGAATCCAGGACCCTGTGATTATCCTGGATTCATGGATGGAGGGATACATTACATTGCTATTGCTTCCCACTTCTAAACTAATAAGACAGATTTACGCCTTCTCTCTGCTTTTTGTCAGCCCGTTGACAATAAAAAAAACGAAAAAACTCCTCCAACGTGGAAAGTCTCATCCGTCTCGCTGCAATGAGACAGCAGTAATAACGGGGCTGTCATCACGCAAAGAGGGACTCAGGCTGAAGGCAGCGAGCACACACTTCGGTTTAATCGAGATTTGTTGCAGCACGAGTAGCTTTTACCATGTTGGGATTTGCACTTCATTAACAGTTGCCCCCCCCCCTCAACTAAGAAGAAAAGCAACGCAAAAATAACAAAAACATTGTCTTAATCTGTTTGCTTTACTGTGTTTTTCTGTGCATTTGTTTTCATCATGTAGATTATTTGCAGCCCCCTTTTTTCCTGTGGATTTTATTCAGGTTGTCTTATGCCTTCATTTCCGGTTCACTTGTCTGTTCACGTGACACGAGTGCTTTTTCATCATTTTTACTTGTAAAACGAGTCTTACAGCCAGATCAAACTTTACCACTGTTAAGGTTCAGTGACATTGGACTGACCAAAGTGAACCATAAAACGGTGGAGATTTAAAAAAAAACAAAACCTTGTTGACCAACAAACAGCAGTCTCACAATGTCAGCAGCTGTACAGCTGCATAATGAATGAGGACCTCGAACCACACCTGTATCCTTGGCAACTGAAAATCATCAACAACATGCAGCCAGTCTGGAAACTAAATGGGAGCAGTATATCGGGAACTTTTGGCTCTTTTTGAAAATTTGCAGCATCATTGAACCAAATCACACAGAGAAAAGATGCAGAAAAAGAAAGGAGACGTGTTATTGTTTTATCATTTGGTGTTCTTGACTGTGGTGTTGTTAATATTTTACTGCCGTGGGTTTGTCGATCTGTTTGAGGTGATATCTGGTGGATTGAACTCAGAGCTATCTAAATAAAGGAATGTGTTTGGTAACACCTGCGGAGAAGCCTAATGTCTCCGAGTGGGAACCCAGAACAGAAGAAAAAAACAGCCTGAGCTGTGTGTGAGTGAAACCAGGCTAAAACCAAGATTTTCTCCCTGTTCGCTTCTTTTGCCGCTTCTGCCGTCCTTGGTGGTGAGAAATGATTCATTAACCCAGTCTTCTGCATGTTTGGAGGCACCGGTGTTTCATTGTGTTCCGTTTGTCAACACTCATCACTCATGCATTAGTGTTCGTCTGAGACTTCTTTAATTGCAATCCTTTCTCTACATGGAAGATGTCGTTCTTTTGCTCTTTTTTTTTAGCCTGTGTGGCTTCAAGCTGCTTCCCTGCTGCCTAATGAAGGTTCAGTCGCGAATCATCTCACCGCCTCTCGGTCTTTGATACTGTCATTTTCAGTCCTTTCCACTTCCCTTTTGCCTCCTTTTTGGAGTCAGATTTTGGTGTTTCATAGAGCACAACATTTCGTATTCGCTGTGACGATCTCGACATGAAACTCAGTCATGTGTTGATCTCTGACTTTTTTGTCAACACTCTACAAACTGCAAATTTTTACCGAGCTTTCTGATTTTCACTTGAAGTTTAATAGTGATGGAGATGAAGACGGTCAATCTTTGTTGAGTTCTTGGTGATTCAGGTTTGGCTGCCTCTGTTGGTGAGGAGAGCAGGAAGTGTTTCCTCCCCTTGTCTTATATCGGAACTATCAATAATGAACTTTTTAGCCATCAACATTATTCATAGCTTCTCTAACTACAATTTGTTTAAAAAAAGGTGCTCTCCTGAATTACTGCTTTTTCATTGAATGTTGTAGATAAGCTGCAGGTTTCTTGGACAACCTGTTGCCCCTCACAGTGAATTTCACCCTTGACTTTCTTTTCTCACCTTTTTAATGGGACAAAGCACAAATTCACATTGTGATTTTACCAAAGACCAACACCAACTCCAACATCTAAAGCCAAAACTCTTCTTTACCTCATGAAACTGTTTCAGGGAACTCTTGGTAATTGGTGTTCACAGTCTTAAGCACTCGGCTGTGTCGTCCAGCTTGCATCTGGAACAGTGAGAAACACATTTTACAGTCTCTTGCATGTTGGACTTTTTATTTCTTTTCCTGCATGTGGTGTGTCGGTCCATTTATCAGCTTCTTACTGTGAAAAACACTGTGTGGGGCAATAGGTCTTTGTTAACCTGAGGGTACAAACAGAAAATATTGTTTTTTTGTGGGCGCCCGCAAGCCAACAATGAAAGGATTTTATTCAGTGCCCTTCGAGGTGTGCGGAGCGAAACAAAATTTAGGACATCTTGTCTCCAGGTCATTCAGCTTTTCTTTGGCAGTTGTTAGCTTTCTCTTTTTTTTGCACGCATACATAAACCCACTGTGAGTTTAAACTTACGAGGTGTTCCTTGCGTAGTCTGACCTTAAATTTAAAATAAGGGCTTTATTTTTCATCCCCATGGTAGCACAATTCTCCATTAGTAACCGTGGAAGTAGGTTTTGGTCCCCACCAAATCACAAAAGTAAGGCCACACACACACAAGGAGAAGAGCCCCCCTCACTCACATATACATTCATTGTATCTGTGAATTCAAAGAATAAAACTCCAGAATGACACAAAAGAGGACTTACAGTGTAATCAGTCCCAACAACCCAAAAAATCTGCACGTCACTGCACTGACCCAGTGTCACTCTGCAAGAAAACTGACATTTGAGGTGTCCGCTTGTTGTGGTCACACAGCTTCATTATGGTGTTGTGCTTGTGTTGTGCAGGCCACAGGGTGCTCGCATGATGTCCAAGCCACTAGGTGAGCAGCTCTCCAGCACCACTGTCAGCGAAGCCTCCACTGCCATCACCTCCTCCACTGTGGACACCACTACTGCCTCCAGGGTCAGTCTGTGTGTGTGTGTTGGGGGGGGAGGGGATTTCCAAGGACTTTACACTGTGTGATCTTGTTCCTCTTCTTCTTGTGTTGCATTAATGACATTTCTGTTAAATCCACACATTATAAACAGTTGGTAAAAGCCTGCTATTCAACAGTCCTCTTGTCTGCTGACGTCAGTCCTTTAGATGGGTGAACTGTACACATGATGTTCAAATTTGAAACACTAACTTTTCCTTTTGAACAACAGCGGCGATGCTCAACATTTTTCTGGAACCTCAGACATGCTCTTTAATGAGACTGACAGATTTGCATGTTTGTTTTTGTGTGCAAAACATGCCTGAGGCGAGTAAACACTGCTGCCTTTAAAGCCCTCAAAATGTTGTTAACTTCTCTTGGATACTTAATTTTTTCTCTCTCATGAATTTAAATTCAGAAACTTTTTTTTCTTCTTATTCCCTCAATCCTGTTTACACTGCAGATGGATTTAGTTGTGCGGTACCTTGATTCGCCAATAGGGGAGCAAAAATTTATAAGGCTCAAGGCTAAAATCTGATCATGTCTCGGCTGATTTTATATTGAAACATGCACTTTTTGAACTCAAAGACGATGAAATTTCGTTATTACACTGACAAGTTAAGTCATTTTGATCACATGTGTCATCTCCTCCCTCACTGGTAAACAAGTTTGGTCTTACAGTCACTTTGCTTTTATTGCTTTTTCCTTCAAAGGCATTAAAGGAGGCAAGTTACACTCTGTCAAGCATTTGTATGCTTTATTTTACAGTCGCACCCTGCAGAAATTTACTCATACACACCGATGTGATTATTACTGCTCCCTCACTCAGTTATTACATTAAGATTGAGCCGATTGCAAAATATCCAGCCTCTGGCTTGCTATATACGCACCACATCAATGATAAATAGATTTTCACATTCCGGGCCTTCGTGCTGAATTTTGACAGTACGTCCCACATGTATAATGATGTCAGTGCCTACTGATAGTGACAATAAAATGGGCTTTAATTATTCCTGTTGCAGAGCCTGCATTCTCTCTCCCAGTCCTCGCCTTGTTTCTGGTCGACCTTCAAGCTGTCACCGGCCCAGGCGCTTTGCTGCCAGAAATCTGTTGAGGCAGTTCAGCACGAGACAAGCTGATGAATTTTAATTTCAGGTCCAAATTGCAAATCTCATGTAGATTCTGCAGGATTCTGGTTTGAGGCGAAGTTAAACAAAAAGGCCCCCCTGCCACTATTTAAAAGTCTCAGGTTTCAACTTCGCCTGATTCTCATTGCGCACAGTTTGCGTCTCCATGGCGGTGTGAAATCCCATCCTGCGCCATCAACAGGTGCCGTGGGACCAAGACTGAACATGTGTCATCAGGTAAGAAGTAGGGATGATGGGGTATCCATCAGCACGCTTCGCCTGGCGTCTCCACGGCCTGTGCTTTCCCTGGCCTGCATGCCTCCCAGGTGCTCAGGCTCACCACCCCAGCCATCAGACAGCAGCAAAACAGCGCTGAAACCTGACTCTGACAAGTACAGCGCCTAACAATAGGATCCTGTCTCAGAGGAGGGATGAGTCACTCGCACCCCCCTCCCTGCATACCACAAGACTGTCGTGAAATGAATCACATTTGGAGCAATTCACACCAATTCCACTTCTGACAGAACATCACAGGGAGCAGCGGGACACAAATGGTCCCATTCCTCCCAAGTCATGTATCACGAGTCTCCTTGAGGCTCTTGTTGCTGGATACATATTTAGTGGCACTGTGTTCATTGCACATTCTCGAAAGGATTTATCAAAGTGAGAGTCATTGTGGAGTTCCTCTTGTCTTCTCATTTCCTGTTAGGAATTTTCACACTTTTATGTGAGCTGAACCAGCAACTGGAAACAGCAGAGCTCTTCAGTGAACATACAGTATAACAAATGTTTGGGCTGCGTCTGGTGGGACACGAGGGGAGTGAGCAGTTGTTCTGTCACTTGAACGTCTCCTGTAAGTTCTGCTTTATTGATCGCCTGAAGGAAATTCCTCTGCTTTAAACCTGTCCTGTCATGTTGATGAGTCTGGGGACGAGGGGTGACATTCACTGTCAAGTCAGTCTCCTGACTTCTCGGCCTCTAAAACAAGCCCCCCCTTTCACTTAAAGGTTCCTAATCACTGGGATATGTTATTTATTCAGGTGACTATATTGATTTAAGCCTCTTTGGTTTTACTGTTATTATAGTTGCAAAAGTATCAGAAAAATGTACAGTGACTGAATGTTTCTGCCTCCTTTCCCAAGATGACCGTAACTTTTGATATCCTTTAGTCATTCATGATACTGATGTGTTTTTTGACTGAAACGTGACGTGCTGGTGAACCTTGTGTGTGGAAACACACACTGAAAACAAGAAGAAGAAAACTGAAGAAAACAAGACCAAGTGAAACACTGACAGACTGCAGGAGGCTGTGTTCAGAGATTTCCTCTTAAGTTTCTGATTTTTGATGAAATCCCAACTCTCCTCACTTGGGCCTTTTGAAGCCGAAACTTGAACCTTGTCAGTTTTGTCATCTTGTATGAAGCCAGACTGAAACGCTGCTGTATCCTGATGTGTAAGCATGTCGGTGCTGCAGGTGACTACACTGCAGAGTAATTGATCGATCGTTTCACAAAGGCAAGAAACAAACGACAATGATCAGTCACAATGTTCAGATAGTCTTTATGTTTTATTATTGAAACTCTGAAGAGCAGCATCAAGGCTGGATGTAAAAATGAAATGAAAAGAAAACGGTTCGAAGTGTTTTGAGTCCCTTTGCCCAGCTGTTGACAAGGTTAGGATTTTTCTTATTATGTCTCCAGCATTTCTCTGGGCCTAATAAATGCCTTGTAAGATGACCTAAGCATCTGGTGGCTGAAGGTCACCTTGACTTCACAAATGCTCCAATTCTGAAATTCTTATCTTCAAGCCAAGTTCTGAGAGGTCTTGGTTCTGTTAAGTGGCAGCTTCATGGTGAAACAGGGCTAACGACAGCGAATACTTGATTTAATCAGCTGCAGTTGTATGTAGCAGTTTCTCAACAATAACAGAATTTGCATAATTCTTTTCTTCTTCGGGCAATTTCTGTGCAAATCTGTGTTGTTTGGGAGTTGGGTTGCAAAGGGGAGGAAAATTCCCGGTAAATTTATGGAAAATTTCCAGAAAGTTTCCATGGAAAGTTAAGCTTGGTGATTTCAATTTAGCTAATACATTTTTACCAGTTAGCTAGCTCATTTTTTTTCATAAATATCAACCATTATAGATCAAATATATTCATCCCATAAAACTATACAAAAAAAAAAAACACTTACTTGACTAAATCCGCAGGCTCAGCTGTGTGGCTTCAATAGTCTTGTGCTTTGGGCTCAAAAGTGTGGCCTCCAGGGTTTACGCAATCATCTGTGCATATGATGGAGGAGTGCTGTGTGCATGTGTGCATGCAGGGGGCGTGGCCTCAATAGCCCTACAGTAAGCAGTGCTGTGTGCATCTGATTGAGGAGTGTACTTGCATTAAATCTGGTTGTTTTAGCCAAGATTATGCTACAATATATTTTTCCCAACTATATTTAAGTTCCCTGTTGAAAATGTATGTTTTATTCCCATAAATTCCTGTTAATTCCCATGGAAAGTTTCCAACTTTGAAAATTCCCAGAATTTTGCAACCCTATTTGGGAGTCACATGAAGTTTTTAAAGATTTGTAGTTTCCATTGACTCAAAACAAGTACTAGAAGGCTGTCGATCCTTCATCAGAAGGGAAAGGGAAAAAGGCTTGTCGTGTTTCAGTCAATTGAGGTTTGATCAAGAATTCTGTTTGTTTGTAGCAACGATTTGAGCTGTTATCATCTTCCAGAAATCTTTTTAAAAGCTACCTTTAAGCTCCTGAACGGTTTCATTAATACAATCTTCGACGCGGTGTCTCAAGTAAGTACATTCCAGCCACAACTGCAGGGAGGTCGAGGAAACACTGCTGTGATTTAATTACATTTACTCATCCAGATACGTGGTGCCTGGCTGGGGATTTGCAGCAGCAGTCTCCAGGTCTCAGTCAGGCCTCTGCAGGCTTTTAGCTTGTCTAATTGTGTGCCATTCACATCACAATAGGCTGGTTGGACTCTCAGCCACTCACCTACAAGACAGAGTGCCACAGTGCAGCAGGGACCGCCGCCCGTTTCACAAAATTACCCCAGGCCTAAAAATAGACCGCTGCATCACACTCACACACGCACGCGTTCATATTTGCAGACACACACAAACATGCGGAGACAACTACGTGCAACATGCGCATCTACACATTGTTTATATTTACAGACAAGGGACTCAGAAGTGACAGTCGCTGCCTGCCTGTGCATCATGCTTGGCCAGCCAGCTTCCCTCTAATTAACCATCATGTTTGCTGTTTTCCAGCTGCGAATGCCTCTCAGGGCCGCTGCCAGTCCATACACACCCTGGCTGAGCCGTCACGCCAAATATTTTATCATAACAGAGAGGGGAGGTGGCGGGGTTTGACGCCGAGTGCCTGTGTGGGTGCGTGCACGCAGCGCCTCGGGGAGTAGATTTAGTTTGGAGGCTTCAGAATCGAGGGTGGTGTAATGAGATTTCATGAATATGTGTGCAGTTTCTAAGTGTGATTGCTGGCACATGCAGCACGCCGCCACAATGCAAGAATGTCATGGTCTGTTGGAAGAGCGACACCTGCGCACATGTGTTTCTTGTGTGTGCGTAATGAGTGAACAAATTGACATAGGTGTCTTAGATGTATACAATTGGCACAATCCCAGCTCATTTCTCAGGAACATTATGAGATAAGACCAAAGTGTTAAACGTCGCTCAGCCTGTCAGGATGCTTGTGTGTCTCTCTGTCATCTGTCAAAGTCTGCTCCCCTTCTGAAGGTGTTCCCTTCTCCTCAGCAGACTGCGATACCCTTTAAGGCTCAGCCATCAGCACTATTTACTCTGTCAGCATCTTTTAATCACTTCTTAAGGCAACAGAGGTCACTTTTCTGCTAAAGTTGAATAATAAATGGACTTATACATATGTAGTGTGTTTTCCCTCTCCGACTCACTGAGCAGTCACATTAACCTCGCTGAACACGCAGTCGTTCACACACAGAATCACACACATGTAGTGAATCCTGCCATGTAAAGTGTTTGCACACCATTTCGAGCAACTTGGGGTTTAGAGTATTCATCTTAGTTACATATTTGCATTGACACAGTAAAACAGTACATTCTGCATGCAGTGCGGTAATGAATGTAAGTTCACTTACGAGGTTTTTGCGCCTGTATCACATCAGTTTACACTGCACTTCTCCTTCACCATGATTGTGGTGGACACCTGGTAATGTGACGAAGTAGTGTTGTAAGCAAGGCTAAAGTCTGAAGGTTTCCAGTCTCAGTGAATTCTGAACTGAAATATTACAGCTGTATTTGAACAGAGCCGAAAAACGCCTGGCAAGAAAAAAATCAGTGGGTCGCTTCAGGGCATTTCAACATTTCTCGGATTATTTTGGGGGACATAATGTTTAGCCTGTGACACACAGAGTGTCTTGCTGCCTTGGACACATCCGCAGCTCTTCTGACACTCAAGTATTCAGGGAGCGACTGCCTCGTCTCTCTGATGGTCAACATTCAGGTCCGACAGCCAGACTCTCTAGCAGGTGTTTGTCTGACAGCTGAACCGCTGCCCCGTAGGCCATGGGCCTCCTGCCATCCACTTCAAAGGGGCTTTGTCAGTGTCTAACAAATGTCATAGCAACGGTCAGTGTCGCCGTCGAGACCGGCAAGATAAATTGTGTTCAAATAATGGCTGCAATTACCTAACAACGGGGGCAGAAAAAGAGAGGCGCCCAAGTGGACATAATCTGTGTAGGTGAAGGTCTGTTCAGTGAGGTTGTAAGTAAGATTGAATGGTCTGATGAGGCATAGACAACCTATTTCCAAATATAGGCTACAGTGACACAAAAGAGATGCTTCACTTTTTTCTCCCAGCTTTCATAACCACAATTCTGTTCCAGGAGAACTGGACTCCCCCCGGTGCCTTTATACTGGTAATTACCCATCCTAGTTCAGAACTGGTTTGGTCCGATCTTTAACAAACCAAGAGAGAAAACATTAAAGCTGATGGTTTCGTGAAAAAATAAAACTTCTTGGTGAGTACCTGCACACATGTGACCTGTATGGTCACATTGTGGTTAACGGCATTGTTAACAGGTGTTGCTTACTTATGAGAATTTGGGTTCTGTTTATTCATCTCGAATGATTGTGTTTGTGTGTGTTGCAGGGCTCCAAGTCCAGTGGGAAGGTGCACACCTTCGGGAAGAGAGAGCAGTCCATCAAGAGGAATCCCAACGTCCCCGTGGTGGTCCGAGGATGGCTCTACAAACAGGTAGGGGATGCTCTGCTTCTCAGACACACCAAAGGACTGTTTCCAGTTCAGCTCTAGCTGCAGGAGTCTTTGCTGATCCTTTCTTGGAACTTCTTGAAACCAGAGTTGTTGCCAACAAAGATGGGACGTTTTCCTGATGTGCAAACATGTTGACTTGATGATTTGTGGCTGCGTGACTTCATTCAGCCACTTGTACTTCTCTATATATTTACCTCAGCAATCAAAAGCAACTGCTGTTAATCACAGACACATTCTTGGCTTATGTGAAGTTGTTCCTGTAAGCAGGCAGTTGGCAGCGTCTCACTGGAAGACAATTGGCCTGGTATAAGCTGAACAACGTGTAATGTTTCCTACGAGCGGTTACATTTTAATGGCCACACTGAAAGACATTCCTCGACAGCAACAGCGTCTAAGTGTCCTGTGATTATATTTTACTCTGAGTCAGACTTACACATGGACAATATTCAGCACAAAAGTAAGAACGCACGATTAAAACAGCAATCACGAGTGCAATTTTTCCCTTTTCTGCACTCGCATAAAGGTGTTACATGGTTGCAGGTCCATACAGCCGGGGCCAAAGGCGGAGTATGGCTCTGCGTTCGAGGCGGTTTCATCCTTTCTGTCGCTCCCCTCTGTCTCAAATGGCCCCATTTTCAGGCAGCCAACATGAAAGACTGAGTGGACAGTGAAGTCGCCTTGGCAGGCACAGCAAGCCCGCCAACAAGGACAAATGATCCTCCCCGTCCCTGCTCTCTTTCCTGTTCACCCCCTGTATCCGCTCACATCCACCTCAGTTATCCTTTCATTTCGCCCATTTCCCCACTGTATCCGCTGCCCCCCCACACCCCCCCCACCCTCCTCCTTCTCCATTTTTCCTCTGACTTCATCTCTCTCATTACCTCCCGTCTCTGTTCCTATTTAAGTTCTCTGTCTCGTCCTCTTCGTTATCTCCTCCAGTTTGTGCTACTTTGCTTCTCATTATTCATTCGCACTTTACTTACACTCTTCACCTCTCTTTCTCCCTGCAGGACAGCTCTGGGATGCGTCTTTGGAAGAGGAAGTGGTTCGTTCTGGCTGATTTCTGTCTGTTCTACTACAAAGGTCAGTCTCTGTAATATATAGATCCTGGAAACTTGAAGTTTCTTCTTGTTCTGCCTTTTTTTGTCTTCCTTTGACACTTTTCAAGCATTCAAACAGGTTGAATAAATAACAGAAACACCTGATAACACCTTAAAGTACAAAATGAAAACTCATTCAAAGCATTGATGACTTAACACATCACTGAATCATCAACTCACACAAAGCCGTTATGAGATCTGAACAAAAGTACAAAAAACAGAGTAAAAAAGCTTCTGTGTTCGATTGTATTATGTCCTACAGGTGCATCATTTCTATCTGCTCAGAATGAATATTCATAAAAGGTTTGCGCAATAAAGAAGATGTGATAAAGTTGAGGATTGTAGTTGCAAGAAGACTTTCTCTCAGTGAATGAATGAATGTTATAATACATATAAAGGTAATGTCTACATGCCATTAATTTTCACTTTCAAATAATCAGGCTCCGTTTGCCTTGTTAAACTGACACCAGGTGTGACGGGTTCATGTTTTTATTTGACCAGCACTTCCACCCAGCTGCATCATGTTGACAGTTTGGTGCTGAGTCATTTTCCCATTGAACTTGATGCTATTGTGCTTTGGACTTCTGACCTGTTGTCACAAGTTTTATTAATGTTGTATTGTTGAGGTGGGGGTAAAAGAAGCTTTAACAACATCAGATGTTATTGTTAAAACTACAGGGATTAACAGTCCCTTTGGTTTGGGAACTTCCTGTCGGGGTTTGAGGTACTTTCTTATTATTTTCCACTTGATTTAATAAATCATTTATAAACAGTGAGTGTGGCCTGATAATATTGACCATTTCCACCTTGCTGGTTGGTGGTACAATAAAACTAGAGTGGCCAATTTTGAGCTACTTATGTTTTCTTCCTACTTTTTCTGGAGCTGAGATATAATCAGACATTGAATGGAAATTATTTGTCTTTGCAGGGTGTCACAATGTGGGAAATCTGGCAGCTTCTAACAGAAACCTCTGAAACAGGTCATAGGGGTTGAATTGGTGTCCGATGGTGCCGGTTATGAAGTCAAACTGCACTTCTGAAAGGTCTCAGCGATTCATTCAGTGCCGACATCAATCTGATTTGTTTGATCCAGCTGAAACGCATCACGCAACCCGTCACCGCTGGTGGTGCTTGTCCCCTGCATGTCTTAATCTTCCTCCACATGCCTTCGGTTTCCTCTCCGTACCCTCAAACCTCTTAGGACACGCTCTGCCCGCCCGCCGACTAGATGCGAGAGGACAAATCAATCCTCTGTGCTTTCATTTTTTGTCATCTCTCGATCTTCTGACGCGGTTTAAACGTTTCTCCTCCCAACATGAAAACACTTATCACTTTGCACCATTTATCTCCTCCCTTCATCTCTTGTCATTGCACAAAAACCTAAACATCCCACTGCTGGCTTCGCTTGAGCTTACATAGTTTATATGTTTGTTTATTTTGTCAGGTCTGTTGTAGGCGTGCTTATTTCTTTCTGTTTCGTTCCATACAGTAAGTATAAACTCAGATCAGCTTCAACAAATAGATGCAGAGATAATTTACTGCTTGAGTCTTTTTTGTAATAAACAGTTCATCAAATTATCCTCTTGTCTTTTAGATTGTTACTTGAGGAACCTTTTTTTCTGTGCTACGATATAAATTGCAATTTATGACAATATTGAAGTTAGATGACACAATAATCATCGTGCATTCAAAAATAGAAGAAGGAACTTCATATGTGCTCCAAAGAAAATGGATTTTGGTTTCCTATAGCTACATGCTCACAGCTGTGTGACACAAGTGTCGTTTCTTTTTCTACATTTTAAACCACTCGAACGATTCTCTGGAAACACTTTGCTGTCTGTGCTTTGTGGGCATTAGTTGTTTGAATTTTCAGACAGCTAAGCAGTTGTTCTGATAAACTTCGAGGCTTCTGGTGGACAGTTTCAGGCGTATGTACCCTGCTGGCCTCACTTTATAGTCACTGTAAACAAGTCGGAGGCCCACCCACACAGATACCCATGAAAAAACTCAGCAGAAAAAAGTGGCGAACTACCTCATTTTTTGTCCCGGAACAACCAGGAATACGCATATGTCAGGATTTGTATTTTGCATTTGCACACCTTGATGAATGTTCTGTTGGACAGCATTTGTGTGCTTGCTTGACAGGTTTGGTTTGGTTAGGTTAAAAACAAACAATGTCTTATTGCTTATTGATTTTGTTGCCCTTACATGTACAACATTATGAATCTAAAAGTATGCCAAGTGTATCATGTGACATCTTATTCCGAAAGTGAGAAGTTACCATTTCCAATCCACTTGTCATAGCACTTCACACCCTGACAAAAAGTTGTTTGACATTTCAAACTTTTACATGCTGCTCCATTCTTCCAGTCCCCCGATAATCCATAATTTTTAACCTGCATTATGTGCCTGACAGGGTAATCAATGCAGCTCCTGCTCCTCCAAACCCAAACACCCCAAAAAATGCCATTAGGGGAAAAAATGTAGCCACCGAGTTGTTTGGTTTTTGGGCTGTTTGTGTGTAATTCCGCTCCATTTGTCACAGCCCATTCTGCTCAGTGTGTTTGTGTGAGCGAGACAGACGGGGTGAGGCAGATAAAAAAGACCTCACTGCCGTCTCACCCACCATTTAGGGAATGTCTCCTCCAAAGGTCCTTGAATTATTTTTAACCAATTACCCCTTTAATCCACAGCAGCGCCTTATCACCTCTCGGCACAAATGCACAAACACGCAGGTGCCGAACACTCATATTTTTCCTACCATTACTGAGTTTTATGATGTGGCAAGACACACACACACACACACACACACACACACACACACACACACACACACACACACACACACACACACACAC
>JASSRZ010000080.1:3337774-3347790 GCA_032164315.1 Malacoctenus gilli | reverse complement strand
TGTGTGTGTGTTTTTGTGTGTGTGTGTGTGTGTGTGTGTGTGTGTGTGTGTGTGTGTGTGTGTGTGTGTGTGTGTGTACCGTGGGATCGTGGGATTGTGTGAGGTTGGTGATGAGAGATGGGAATTGACTGGAGTCACTCACAGCACCGTCATGTGCGCTTATCTCTCAGTGCATAACACCACTGGAGTGGGATTAAGAGCGAGAGGTGGGATTAAAGGTGGGTTTGGGTCAATTTAGTGATTCAGATGCGGCGCGTTACTTCAGAGTTGTGCGTCTGTGCTCACGGACTCTGTGCTTGCTGCATTCCAGCATCTCTGCACAAGCCTGAACATCTGATGAGAAGAACAATCCTCCATCTCTCAGCAAGCATCAAGTCCCGTTGTAGCAACAAGAGGCCATCCGTCACCTCTGACAGTCAGCAAGCAGCCATATTGTGGCAGCTGCTTCCTGCGAAGTCTGAGGAGCTTTCATCAAGATAGTCACTGAGTTTTTGGAAACATCGAGCTCTCTCTTTTAAAGATGAGAAGTTACTAACTAGTTTCTATCCGTCTGTCAAACCACAGTGATGTTTGGGACTTGTAGTCTTTAACGCAAGTCAAGTGAGGGAGACTTCTTTAAATGTCACATCATAATCTTTTAACTTTGGACCATTTAAATTGTTTTGTATTTGTTTAAAAGCCAAAACACACGACATCTGAAAAAAACATTCAGTAAATTTTTCTTTTTCTTTGCTAGAAATACGTTACCTCCATTCACTTGTTAGATGATATTGCTGCCACCTGCTGTTCAGTTTTGGTATTACTTTTGTCCGATACTCAACGGTGACAGGCATCGTCAAAAGACTTGAAAGTCCAGCTGTGGGCTGGTGAAGACCCTCTGCTGCTAAGGATGTGCCCCGCCGGCAACATGTTTTACGATATGTGATCTGAATACAAGTCATAGTTTCACTTCATGCCCCCCCCCAAAAAAATAAATTAATGTCCTTTTGTGGTGGTGGTTGGTGGCCTGAATTATTTGGACACTTCCCATGTCTGGAAAAATATGGGCGAACCCTTTCACTTTTAATCTCATGACGTTCATGAAACATTCATGTTGCTGTTCTGAGCACAACAAATATTAGATTAAATGACTCCTGCTGTTTTTATCTCTTCTCATCTTTGATTTTATTCCTGCCCACTTTTTGAAGCAAGAACACTTTAAGCAGCTGCACTTTCTTCCACACTGATGCTAATCACATGTCTTCAAATCCATCCAGAAGTTGTCCTTCATGTTTTCCTCTGTCCAGCCTATCTCCGATTTGCTCCCAAATTTGTTCAATGAATTTAAGGTCTTGACTTTGATAAGTTTTCCACGACAAAGGATGGAGCCACTGTTTTATGGAATGATTTCTCTTTTTTATGGTCAAAATACAGAAACTTTCCTAATATTCCAAGTTTTCTAAGGCTCAGTGAAGTGAGTGCTGCATTTATGCTTTAAGTCAGTTTGGATTCACCCGAGCTGCCTCCACTGAAATGGAATCGACAGGAGTGAGTTCAGAGGGGAGGTGAAATATGTTGTCTTTGTACAAGTCTGTGTATTCCGAGTTTATAGTAACAGTCAAAGAACAGCAGGGGTGACAGTCTGTTTTATTCATGAACGTGTTCGCCGCGTACATTAAACTGTCTGAGTGGGTGTGATGTTTGTGTGCTCCTGACAGTCGCAAGGAAAGATGAGGTGTCGAAGAGTCACATTCATCTCATCACATCGCAAACTGAGCTGAGGAATTGGCTTTGCAGCAGCCACGGAGGATCCCGGCGTAACGCCGCGTACACACTCATTCCCCTGAATTCATTATTCAGTGAATTAGGCTAGAGAAGATTCGGTGTTTAATTACTTTTCATTTACATGCATCTGTTGTTGAGTGGGCGCTCTCATTTGTCTTCTAGTCCAGACTCGTGAAACACTGAAGGGAGGAAGGAAGGAAAGGGAAAAGTAGGACATTTATAGCGCTGCGTTCAATGGAGTGGAGCTCACTTTAAAAGGCCCTTTAATAACCCCACACTAACAACAAGGCCGTCTTTATGAGGATACAAACCGCTTGGACGCTATTAATTGGAAAGGGAAAAAAAGGCAGCTGGTGTGGGTGTACTGTTCCCAGACTATCAGGCCTGTTTACCTGTTTTCTGCAGTTTCTGAGGACGTTCAGCCAGTTATGGAGGCGCTGACACCGAGCTGAGGTCTGAAGCAGCAACATTTCTTGGCTGTATAAATTATCAAACAGTAAACTCCTTGGCAGCCCTCTCTCAAGGCCATCAAGTTTTAGGATTCCATGTCAGCAAATGCACAGATATGAACCTCCGTGGGGGTCTCGGTAGACCAGAATGCAGTGCAACCAGAAACATATTGGTTCTTGAAAGAAGAGGCATATTTTCTGAAAAAAACAGCCTCTCCTTTTTTTCCCCCACAGTTACTTTAACTCTGCACTACATCAACACAAACATAATTATCTTTTGAATTCACCCCTTCTGTGTGTTACCACATGGGTACAGGAAGAACTACTCCCAGATATGTCTGTAATAGTTGTAAGTACAGGAAAGAAAAATTACACAGAGCCAATTTAAGTTACTTTCTGCAGTCGAAGAAACTGGTGAGCCAACCTCAACAAAGAGGACAACTCTCGATGTTTGTCTTTGAGGACTTTAAGTCTATTGTTACTGTATAAAAGAATTGGAAAAAACATCACTGGATAAAGTGTATAAGATGTTATTGAAAGTAATATCAGCGTATGTCTTTTAATTATAACCCTCTTTGTAGCACCTGCCAACAAATGCTGCTCATTAAAGGTTGTTTCAACTTTACAATGATTGGATTTTTTTTACCAAAAAATATATTTTTACCTTGTGGTGTGAGTTGAAAGGTTTATTGTGTGAGTTTCACTCTTGATACATATTAAGTTCTGTTTTGCTTCTATTCTGAAACTGTGGATTACCTCATGTAAACGTCACCCCTTCATGACCACCATGATTTATTTTACTGGTTTATTTTGAGTGACGCGTTTGAAACCTTTACAAGCTGATATGAGGATGATTGTCCTGTTTGGTCTTGCTAAAATGCTGCTCACATTGAACGATTGGAAGGGTTTTCCCTTCAAATGGAATTTCAAGGACAAAGCTATATAAAACTGAGACAGATTTGTGAGGAGCTTTGTGGGGTTTGTCGGTTCTTGTTTCTGACACCCATATTTTCTATTTCCCATCACACTGAAGTTTCCTGTCATTGGTCAAAAGTTGTGGCTTTATTGGTCATCCTTGGCTGGTGGTGTTGTCTCTATCTCTTCATTCATTGCTCTCTCTGTCTTGGTCGGTGCTTTATGTGGCTCTCAGTGTTGTTTCTCTTGTTGGACAGCATGACGTCGACCAAGCCTGAAGCTCATCTAACACTCATCACTCAGGTGACTGTCAGGAGCGTTTTTGACCGACGTCTTACCGACCCTTTTCCCCTCTTCCTCCAGGCCAGCCACACCGGTATGCGCTCATACATTTACAAGCAGAGCTCTGTGATTGGCTCACAGGCAGAGCACACCGGGATGCGTACGTACTACTTCAGCGCCGACACACAGGAGGACATGAACACCTGGCTGAGTGCCATGAACCAGGCTGCACTGATGCAGAACCACAGTGACTCGCTCATCAGGTGGGTTCACACACACGACCTGCATGTATCCCGCTAACAGACCAGCAACATACTTGATATGCAAACAAAGCCATTAGACAAACTTTATAGTTAAACAAGATGAAACAAGATGCCTTATCATAATGTCAGCTTCATTTTGGTCATCATTGCTGTTTCTGTCCACACAGGTCATCGAATTTTTGGAGGTTAAGTCAGGAGCTCCCTCTGGTGTTTATTTTCAGTATTAAATGTTAAAATAAATAAAATAAACTTTGGGTCACCATTCATGAAGCTTACGATAATTGGCAGAATTTATTTTAGTCAAATATACAGTAAATACATTCCTAACAATAATCTGCAAATACTGTATTTTGCAGATATCTGTTAACATCTTGTAGCCATGATAACATGTTTATCTCCTTTTTTTGTAATGCTTCAGCATGAACCTGATTTAGTGACATGTTTTATGATATTTGAAAGAGGTCGTTTTTTAGCCTTTGAAGCACTTTCAATGTCATATGTTATTCTTGGTGTTTCTTCAAATTATTATTATTATTATTATTATTTTTGTGTGTGTCCCGAACATATTGCTGAATATTTTTAAATTGAAACCTGGGTCAATGCAGGTTACAGGTGAAGCAAGAGCATTTAAATGTGATGAGGATGGAGCCAGAATGCTAGAAAACATGATGGGCGGTGCCAGAGCCACAGCATTTTAAAAAAGTGTCAGGAGAGACCCAATGCATTTTAAGGGCAGAGCTAATGCAATTGAAATGTCAGAGGAGCGAAGTCAAAGCATTTAAAATGTCACAGGGGCGGAGTTTCAGCATTAAAAATGTCACGGGGTGGTGTTCCGGTATTTAAAACTCACGGCACAGAGTTTCGGCTTTGAATACATGATGGGTGGAGTCAGACCATTCAAAATGTCACAGGGGCCGATCACATCCTTGTCTCAGAAGTAAATAGGCCCACTCATCCTGGGTTTGCACTCTCATCTCATTTGTTCTCCACAGACCAGCTGACAAGTTTGAGAAGTTGTTGCAGCAGGCCGTCCCACAGATGAACCATGTGAACCACCACAACATCAAGGCTTCAGATCTTGAGACCACCAGGCCCATCATCCATGAAGTTCTCTTGGAGCCCATCCATCGCGATGCAGAGGAGCGCTGCAGCTTCCACAAAGAGTCTCCCGCCTCCATCACGTTGGAGCACCCCATCGGAAGCAGTGGCTTGGAAATGGACACACACACTTCACTGCCATCCAATCCCGCCCCCTCTGCCCTCCTGCAGCCAGACCAAGTGTCCGCCTCGGCACCTGTGTCCAGGGTGCCTTCCCGTGCGCCGTCACGGGCAGCCTCGACCCTGCCTTCCAGCATCTGCACGAGGAACGGCCTTGTGTCCACACCCAGCCCCATCTTGGAGCCCAACGGGATCGCGGCAGGAACTTACCAGCGTGCACCGGAGCCAGCTGCGAACGACCCCATCAAACAGGTGCACAGCAGAAGTGCTCTGGAGCAGGTGGAGCAGTGGGTCAAAGTGCAGAAGACCGAGCACAAAGGGTGGGTCACCCTCATATGTTGTACCAATGAATGTTTAAAAAAAGAGTAATTGATTTTACACGACGATCATGTTTTTTTTTAAATGTCTACAAATGTTAATATGATATATTTTCTTCTTATGAAATTGTTTTTTTTCCCTTATCAAGCTACAGAAAATTACTCTTGAAAAACGGCTCAGAGTAAAGGCAGATAACTTTGTTTTGCTTTCTTCCTCTACAGACCCCTGTCCAGAGAAAACACCCTTCCCCGTCGTACGCCACCGACCCAGCACAAGTTTACTACCATGGACGCCTATCAGACGCTGCCAAAAACTCCCCGCCAGAGCCCCCTGCCCAGCCGTCTGGGCGAGTACAAGTATGCCCAGGATCGCCTGAGCCACTTCCGCCTCACCCCAGACCCGGGGGGCCCCGCCGCCAACACAGTCTGGCAATTATACGAGTGGCAGCAGCGCCACCAGTTCCGTCACGGCAGCCCCACGGCTCCGCTCTATACTCCCGCGCCCGATTACCCATTCGGCCCTCGCCCGCCTTCCACTGTGCCTCTCTCCTCTGCTCCGCCCAAGTCAGAGGGGCCCCCCCGCTGTGTCTCAGTGCCACCGTCACCTGCAGACATCCCTCCACCGGGGCCTCCGCCCGGCACCTGCCACACGTTGTCGCCCACGCGGAGGCCACACACGCCGGCTGAGCGGGTGACAGTTCGGCCCATGGGCGAAATGTCAGTGCTGGACATCCCCTTCACGGTTTCTCCCCGCAGGACGAAATCACAGCTGCTCAAGGTGAAGAAGTTTTTGGATGCAGTCATTTTCAGTGTGAATTTATTGCTGCTTCTTTGCTACATCAAGAGACTTCTGTTAAACGTTAATACCCTTCAAAGGAAAGTGCACAAAGAGGAGACATAAACTTGTTGTTTATACACCGCGTTGGCTGTATCTATTGACACTAGAATAATATGACACGATTTCTTGTGGCCACAGCCTTGTTGCGTTGAATTCAATCTCTATTGTTGTTCTTGCTGGGGGTGCCCCCCCCCCCCCCATCAAATATCAAATCAGAGGTTTCCTCATCCAGAACATCGCCAGTCATTCTGACAGCGTCAAAAGGACGTTCGCAGTTTGCTCCAGTGAACACAATTGTTTTATTACCT
The DNA here is from genome assembly GCA_032164315.1 of Malacoctenus gilli. NCBI lineage: Eukaryota > Metazoa > Chordata > Actinopteri > Blenniiformes > Labrisomidae > Malacoctenus > Malacoctenus gilli. The sequence continues at coordinate 3,341,436 of JASSRZ010000080.1, read as the reverse complement.
TAGGGCATGATGGCTACAGTATTCTTCACATTCTGTTGAATTGTCTCCGCTGTACTTTTCAGACAATACTTTTCAGACTATTATACAGACAAACTAAAACTGTAATAAATAGATTGTACTATGAGTGAAAACTTGATATCTGTAAATGCATTTGTCATGCGTACAAATCCAGCACTTTTATTGTTGAGGGGGAAAATTATGCTAATTTACCCATACTCACATCGACAGTTTAATTCTGCCCCAAGATAGCAAACAGCACCGCTCTGTGTTCTCAAGGTTGCATGAAATATTGCATTTTGTGAAACCTTGGTCGGAGGCTTTTGCTTTTCAAAACATGTCAACACTTTGTAATAAAACAGTCTATAGAAGAGGCACATCTGAAACAATTTGAAGAACAAATTCCTTCAATTCACTTCAAACAGTGAATCATTTTTATGATTTATATTAAATTCAACTAATGGAATTATTTTAAACATTTTTAATGTTTTATTCTTGAAAAGGTTGTTTCTAAAAACATGATTAGTAGTAGTCTCATCATACTACTAGCTAATATTATTATTCGAATCATTATTGTTGATGATCATAATCATGTTATTTTATATAGGATCAATGATTTTTCTTTTATCCATTTTAAAACTAATGACCCTCATTATTGCATTCTCTCTCTCTCTCTCTCTCTCTCTCTCTCTCTCTCTCTCTCTCGCTCTCACTTATTGTAAATACCTTCAATGATATTTAAATGCTATGATATGAGCTGCGTCTTTACAGTCCAATTAATACATTATGTGTTTCTTTCAGGCTGCCACTATTGAGAGGCGGTCAATGCCTCCATCTGGCTACATCACCCACACCGTCAGTGCGCCGAGCCTTCATGGCAAAACAGTACGTGTTTATCCCTCTCAGCATTTTGTTTACAAGGATTTTGTATTTTTCTAAAAATGTGATCTGGAGGCAGTCGCTTGGACAGATTATCTACGTTTTCAGCTGCTGTCACTATCTAAGCGTAGGTCCAGGTGAACATGCAGTGTTATGCACAGTGTTAGTGAGTAGTGACTAAAAGGTATCCCTCTTCTCCTTTGTAGACACTAACCAGGTGGTTTTAGACTCTGTTAGGTGTGGGAATATGCTCTTTACATGTTATAGTATGTTGCTGTGTGCCTGCCTTCACTTTCAATCCTCATAATCCTCCTTAATCTGGCTGCACCTCTGCTTGTTCAAATTAGCGACCAGCCAGTTGAATGATAAATTGGCTTCGGGGTGGTGACACGACCTAATTACCATCGAATGAGTGAAGCTTGTGTGGTCAGTGTTGATATGTTACCAGACTGAATGTCCTATGGTACCCGTGACAGCCCGAGGAGCTCACTCTGCTCCTCATTCAGCTGCGCCGGCATCAGGCCAAGATGGCCTCCGTTCGTCAGCAAACGTTAGCTCAACTGCAGCGGCTCAACTGCTCCAAAGAGCCGCTCCACCACAGCCACTTCTTCTCTGCCGCCACTACCACCACCACCACTGCTGGCCCTTCGCCTGTGTCCCAGCTTGGACACATGGGCCTCGCAGCCACTCTTGGCCCCTGCAGTACCCAGGTGGGCTACGCCTGCCAATTAGTCCCTCATCTTACTGGGAGCTGGTAGAGGTTGCCACTAAACATTGTGCAGATCTGCTTGAGCGTTTTTAGACATTATACTCACACAATAAGTTGTTTCAGTGAATCAGTCATCACTCTCAAGAAAAAACTCAATCCCACATGGGAATATTCACTTATAGGGCACTTGAGAGGCCCTAATTGGCTTCTTATCATGTTTGTTGATTGTTGGTGAAAAGAAACTCACATATGCACACAGTGACACGATGTGAGGTTTTACTAACTCTGGAAAGTTTTTTCTTTTCCCCTACGGCTCAGACCTTTATGTTCATGTTTCGTTGGTCACAAGATTGCTCTCAGAGCTTTCTAATCACATCATATGCATCAATGTTCAGAACTTTTACCCTGCTCTCCCATATCACTGTACTGCAACTGTCAACATGACGGTTTGATCTGACCCACAACCATTGAGTCACTGTCTCAATTTGACTGTAAATATGTTCCCAGTGATAATAAATCACATAGAAATACCTGACTTCTCTCATCGAATGAGCAAAACCTTGGGAACTTATCCTTCACCTTCACCTACCCAACAACTCCTCATCTCATTTCTGTCGTAGTATGTGTATGACAGATATGGACTCTCACATAACCTCATTTTTAGTATTTCATGTTCCTAAAGGTAAAATAGATTAGATGTCCCACTAACAAAAGGACAAGAGTCCTCAATACCATCTGCAACATGCAGAACAAAGTGTCAGCCAGTGTCAGTCTGTTAGTGGCAACCTCTCCACCAGCGCTCCCTGTGTTTCAGTGTCGGCGAGCGCTGTCCTGCTGCCGAGAACCGTCTGCCTCTGTTCCATGTGCTCTTCTTGGCTGATCAGTTTCCATACCGTGCATCTACTGACACCGTCAACAGCATGTCGTGTTGCTCTGTTCTTGACGTGGTCCGCAAAAAAGGCATCCCATGCCTCGGCTAACCGGCGAGCTGTGGATGTGTTGCTCAGTTCAGCCCCTCTGATGTGTGACTCTCTTCTGTTTTGTTGACGGTATTGAGGTTTGCTTGTCTGTTTGAGTGATGGAGCTGAATTCTGAGTTGAATTCAGCAATTTTTTGAGGTCTGCTATTTCTCGTGGGTCTGGTGCATCATTCGCAGGAGCAGTTAAACTTGCCCAAATGACTCCTCCGTTGTATGTTTAGGTGTGTTGTGGTGCATGTTGGCACAGACGCGTAACAGCAGCTCCATGCTAGATACATGAAACTCACTTTCATGCTCGATCACATGTTTTCACAATAATGAATCACTCGTTTCTCGCTTAAATGGATCGATAACCCTCCGCACATGTGTGTCACCTCCCAGGCCGACGACACTTACATGCAGCTGAAGAAAGACCTGGAGTATCTGGACCTGAAGGTGAGATCATGCTCAGATACGGCTCCTCCCATCATTCCTGTGAGTTACTGGAACAAATCTCTTGCGCTCCTGTTGTGCTGTCTTCAAACTCAAATGTCTTGCGAGCTCAAGCTAACACCCCTTGTGTTTCCTACTGACAACTACTTCTAAATTCTCGAAACACCTACAAATGTTGTAGCTCCAAAAGGAGTTGTTGCGGCGTCGCCCTGGGCCGCGAAAATCCCCGATCAATAACACATTGCAGTGATCTTCTAACTCTGGCGTGGTTTTAGAAGCATCTCACAGAAGCTGCCGCCATTTTTTTGTGACTGCGGCTCTGTGTCTTTTGTGGTTTTTAACTCCCAGATCAGAGCTCTAGAGCCCCTGATCCTCGCAGTTCACAGTTTACTACTCCACTGCACTGCTGGGCCTCTCAGGCCTCTAATGAACGTAAGCTCTTTGTGTATGTGCGTACGTATGCGTGTCTGTATCCAGTATTTGAAGCACTTCTTCTTAAACACAAAGGTTGTTTGTAGTCGTATCTGTTTGTGTGTATGCGTGCATATGCCTGTGCATGCTCAGCAAGGGGCCGCACGTAGACTGCGTGTTCGTGAGTGTGTGTGTGTGTGTGTGTGTGTGTGTGTGTGTGTGTGTGTGTGTGTGTGTGTGTGTGTGTGTGTGTGT
>JASSRZ010000080.1:3317816-3337674 GCA_032164315.1 Malacoctenus gilli | reverse complement strand
TGTGTGTGTGTGTGTGTGTGTGTGTGTGTGTGTGTGTGTGTGTGTGTGTGTGTGTGTGTGTGTGTGTGTGTGTATAGAGAGTCTGTGTCTTAGAAAGACCATCCCATTGCTTACTGCGCTGCATTCACAGCTTGACCAGCATCCAGCGTGTCACTTGCTCGTGGCCTGTGTGCTGCCTGTCGTGTGGCAATGTTGTTGACGAGGCTGTGGAGTAGCGGGCATGGGATGGCTCGGCAGTGCATGTGTTGTGGCTGTGGCCCGGTGGTTGAAAAGCCAGCTGCTTCTACCATCGTCTCTGAAACGCTGCACCTCCTTGACAATAACGCTGGGCTCTTCTGTGTCCCCTCTAAAAGGAAACACTCACACACGCCTGAACTGAACTCCAAGCACAGAACACTGCTGCTGTCACTAATCTGTGCTTGCTTTCTCATTTGTGAATTTGCTTTATTTCATTCACTGTCTTTGAAATAAACAAGCGAAACAGCAGCAGATCAGCAAAACTCCCAAAACAAATACAAACCCAATTTCAAAAGAGTTGGGACACTTGATTGTAAACAAAAACAGATGCAAAGATTTGCAGATCGCATAAAGTCTCTGTAAGTTTAAGAACGCACTCTTTTTGAATTTGACATCATCCACACACCTCAAAATGGTTAAAATGAAGAATATAGTGATTTTGTAGCCTCTCTTCTTTTAACCTGCTGTCAGTAAATGTGGCAGTGGAAGCGATGGAACCAGTAGCTGCAGGAAGAATGTTTTCTCATTGCTACAGAGTGTCTCGCTCGAAAACGGGCGCCTTGCAGCCCCATCTCTTGTCTTTGCAGCCTGCAAACCCATTTTCAAAATAATAACCTCTTTGGTTCTCCATGTTAAAGTGGAACCAGAGTCATTTGAACAAAAATTTATACCTGATCTTAAAAGTGAGCACAATATTTGAAATAATTCATTTAGAAGTATGATTAAACTTTGATGCCATTTTTGAGGGATCGCTCCAATATATCTTAGTGCTGAAAATGTGGGGCCAAAATTTGACCCGGTGGTCTTAAGGGTTGAATTTTTTTTGTGGACCTCACACTGATCAAAGTTGGCCTTTCTTTAACTGTGCTGGATTTCTTTTTTCATCATTTGCCAAATGATTCAATTCAGGTTTGTTTATATTTGACACTGCGTCCCATCTTCTCTTGGATTTGGGTTGAAGTTTCGTCCTCAGAGAAAACTCGACTTTGTGTTTTGAGGACGATGCATCATGTATGGTCGATTTTATCGTGAAGTCATTCATGCAGGGCTTCAAAGTCTCCATAGCCTCTGTTGTTCATGGTAAGAAACAAGTTGTTTGTGTCAAAACTCACCCGTTGATGTTGAGGAGGTGAAGAGAATGTGCCCCAGATAGCCACCCTCAGTCCTGGAATAGTTTGTATCTCTGTGCTTGGTATTTCCTTTTTTCAGCTCTGCTGCATTAGAGACACAACGCTTTCGACGAACACCTGTAAAATGTTACTTTGACGTCTTTCAGGTGGTTGGAAGTCAAACACTGAAGGATTCTGGGAAACCTGTCAAAGTGGCAGAAAGTGATGTGGACGTGAGTACAGGCTGAACGTGTGCTTGACTTGGCTGTAGGTGTCTAAAATAAAAGCTCAGTTCAACTTTTTAAACATTTGCAAATGTTAACGAAGTTTTAACTATACTTTGTATATTTGGATGCCAAATTAGATAAACAAACAAGGGCTTACTTACCACTTAAATACCATATTTACAGTCACACCATGTGTGACTTTAATGTATTGAGTCCATTATGTTAAATGATGTGATGTGATCACTCCCAGTTTTTTGTGCATGTAACAAGACATCATGACTCAGTTGCGAGTAGAGTGGAGGTGATGGGGACCTTCTGTTCAGTTGGATGACGGTTTTGTTTTGAGGGTTCTCTAACAATGACTGTTTATGTGTAAATACAGCGAGTGTTTTAATTTGACAACCCACAAAACTCCCCACAGAAGATGGTTCTCAGCGCTTGCGTCTTACTAACTATTTAAACTATTTATGAGTGTATTGTCTGCAATGAATATTTGATATAGTATAACAACAACAGCACTGTTGAGAAAATAAGTGAATGAATAATACATAGGAAGGGCTATCAAATTGAGTGCCGTGTGTAAAAAAGTGTATATGAATTCATGCTTGGTGACATTAAGCTGCGCAGTCTGCCTTTCTGCATGATCGCTGTTGTTTTGCCACAGAATGATAAAGAGATCCCATCTTTGCCTTTAAGTTTGCTGAGTTTAATCAGAGATTAATTAACAAGGCTCTGAGTGTTCCTGACACTGTGATTAAAGGCGTCAGGTGGGTCGTGCCTACTTTGTTTAATGGGCTCACTCGCAGCCATGGTAATTACACCAAGTGCGACCAGGGAGCCACGGGACTCTGGATGCCAAGTGTTGCAAATGCAGGCACTCCAGCATTAAAAAAAGAGAGCTATGTATGCTCATACTTGCACATCACTGTATATACCCGCACAAAGCCCTGAAAACATGTTTTTTTTTAACTTGCAATCAGCTTTCGTGAGAATGAAAAGTTGTCACTTTATCACTGTCCCACCATAAACCATCACACTTAAACCTTTTCGAAGGCCTCTGTGATGTGTCGTTTTGTGTGTTTTCCACGAGTAACTTCAGTGAATCGTTTCTTTTTCTCACCTCTCGCCTTCATGTGTCACCGTGCAGGTGAAGTTGAGTCGGTTATGTGAGCAGGACAAGATCCTCAAGGATCTGGAGGCGAGGATCAGCTCCCTGAAGGACGATAAGGTACATGCTGCCAGCAAACAGACTGGGTTATTATTGATGCTCAGTGTGTCAGTGTGATGAGTCAGTGCAGAGAGGAATGTTTGGAAATGAGCAGGAATAAAAGATAATGATGTCAGATTCGAGGACAAAGCTTCTTCATTGCACAAAGCCACACCGCAGTTTGTTCGTGCAGTGATTCTCGGATTGACTACAGAGGTATGCTGCCCCCTGGAGGTGCTGTTGAGTAATTTAAAGCAAAAAAAAAAAGAAAATATTTTTTTAGTGCTGCACTATTCAGACAGGCAGGTTTTACCAGTCTTGGCTGACCCCGTGTCTTCATGACCCCTGTTGCTACTTCAAGGACAAGCTGGAGAGTGTACTGGACGTCTCCCACCAGCAGATGGAGCAGTACCAGGAGCAGCCAGCCCATGCTCACAAGATCGCTTACCAGCAGAGACTGCTACAAGAGGATCTAGTGACCATCAGGGCCCAGATCTCCCGCATCTCCACGGTAACGTTCCCTGAGAATGGAAACAGATTTTCAATATTATTATTATTATTATTGTTATTATTTTTATTATGATTGTCATCATGTGTTCTGTACACTTTGCATTTGTTTGTTTTCTGGGGTGCAGGAGATGGCACATGCCTGGGAGGAGTACAACAGGCTGGAAAAATCTGTTGAACAGCTGAGGACAGCGCTGCAAGTACACATGAACCACAGCGCCACCCCACAGGTGAGATCTGGTACTGCTGCTGGTTCTCATGTGATCTTGCCCAGGATTTAATTAGATGTAACTTTTTTCTACCTGTTATCAAAGTATCTGCTAAGACATGCATTTGTGTTGCTGTGTTGGAATGAAGCAGGAAAAGGCTGACATGAAGCGAGAGCTGTGGCGGATCGAGGACGTGATGGGCGGACTGAGCGCCAGCAAAACCAACTACAAGATCACCATCGATTCTGTCCAGAACCCAGGTGGGAACCACAGGGAGCAGCCAGCTGTTCTCACACTTTAATGAGAAAAAAGGCACAGTTCTTAAAGAGAGTATTTATGATTCAATAAAGCATTCAACTGGATACATTTCTGTCCTCATGCATGCCCCCCTTCAGAGAGGAAACTAGTGCCTTCAGTGTCAGACCCTGCAGTGCCTTCTACCAGCTCAGAGGTCCAGCCCCCTCCTCGCAGCTCCGTCCCCTCCTTCCTCTCTCACACTTTGCCTCACAGCACCGTGCCAAAGTGGGTGAGTGTCTCATGCCTGACAAACTGTTACATATTTCAGCACGATAACCAGAAAACCTCAGCAGTGGTCAGTGTCAGTCCAGCAAGATGTTCAAGGTATTGAATCCTTTGCAGGCAGAGGACAGCGCCCCACCTCGGCCCCCGCTGCCCCGTCTCTACGACTATGAGGAGACGCCCCCTGTGGTGCCGCCGCTCCCCAAAGAAGCCTCGGTCATCCGCCACACTTCAGTGCGAGGCCTGAAACGCCAATCAGACGAGAGGAAGAGGGACAGGGAGAGCGGGCAGTGCATGATCAACGGAGACTGTAAGGTAGGCGGTGTCCCACCTGCAACTTTGGAGGTCTTCAACAGCTCGTCTGAGCTAACGGGTCGCTCGACCAAAGGTCGTGTGAGGATGCGTTTAGGAACTGAATTGAAAGACCACTTTTTTTTTCTTGCAAAGTTACAGAAGACAAAAGAAGTTGTTTCTAGAAACAGCTATTGTGCCACATTTCTTTGAATTGATTTTCTCCCTCAGTGGCTTTTATTCCTTCATACATTTACTCTTAAATGTCACCTGTAAATCGCGTCTCACCTCAGCTTTTGTTTTTTTTACACACTTCCCTTTCACACGTCTTCTGGGTTTCAGACGGACCTGCGATCATACCTGAGTGAACCGGAACTGCCGGCCATCAGCCACCACAGCGCCGCGACGGACGTCGACTACCAGTATTTCCACAGCAAAGGTGTCATAGATCTAGATTTAGATAGATCTAGATAGATTTAGATTAATCCTGCCAAAATGTTGAAGAGGGAGAAAATATCCTGAAGACAATCTGAAAGTTTGAAGGAGATCATCTGTCAAGATCAGGGATGTCAAACTCATTTTAGTTTGGGGCCAAGTTGCAGCCAATATCAATTTCTCGGGGGCTGGACCAGTAACAACAGACTATGTTTCCTCTCAAACAGCAACAAAAAGTTTGTTGTTTACACAGTGGATTGGGTGTGTTTTTGTTGATATGCTCCACAGTAATCCATCCTTCTGAGCAGAGACATTGTGATGTCCTATCTAAGTTTTTTATTCTTACTTTATTGATTTTCATCTCATTCCATCTGTGTGGTTTTACTGTTGAACACTTCTGATTAGTTCCCTGTTGTCTGGTCATTGTAAACGTTGTCTGTCAGGCTCCTGCTCCTCCCAGCTGAACCAGTCCACCTCCATCTCCTCCTATGTCACCCTGAGGAGAGCCCCCGGGAGCTCTGCAGCGAAGGTGAGTCCAGACCACCTGATAGGAAGCGTCTGCAACCAGCCGAAGCTTCTGGTTATCTCCTCCCCTGTTTGGATGCGTGTGCTTCTCGTCTCCTTTTCAAACTCCTGGCTGATGAAACAAGATTCTGGACTCGACCAAAGAATGAACAAAAAGTAGTTAGTGGCAGCAGCCTCCTCTCCTTATTGTTGACATTTTGAACTTGTAAACTTCCTTGTGATTTTCTTTCTGTGGCATTTGCTCCACAACACGCAGATGAATAATTTGCAGCAAATTTCCAAGATTTTTAAAAACACAGCTCGAAATAGCTGAGAAAAACGTTGTCTGCTCTTGAATTACAGGATTTTTTTGTCTGTTTACAACAAGTCAGTTTGACCTGTGATGCAACAGGAGGACCAAGTCTGTCACTTTCATGTTGCTGTTTTTACTCCTCTGTATTTACTCCTCTTCTCCTACATTCTGTCCCTCTTCATCTTCTCATAAGCTACTAACCATCCGTCCCCTGTCCCACGTCCACCCCATCCCCGTTCCGACTCTCCCCGTGTCTTCATTCCGTCCCTCTCTCCACAGGAGAGGCCCAAGAGTGCCTTTGAGCGCCTGTCATCGCCCACCGAGGGGCCACAGCCCTCCAGCAGCCAGCCCCGGGGCCGAATGACAGCGGAGGAGCAGCTGGACCGGATGAAGCGCCACCAGAAGGCGCTGGTCCGTGAACGCAAGAGGAACCTGAGCCAGGGCGAGCGCTCCTGCGCGGGCCTCTCCACGTCCAGTGCCACACAGCGCTCGTCCTCCTCCTCTCGGTTGCCCTCCAGCGCCTCCGACCCGCCCTCGTCTGTACGTTACTACCCACCCCCCCCACGCAGCAGCAGCAGGCACAGGGAGCACCAAGTTCACCACCCGTGCTGCTATGCCCCGCTCCAGCCCCCGGCCATATAATAGCACTTTGCACTGTCTGCCTTGTGTGGCCGGTGGGGTTTGTGACGAGCAGCAAGGAGCACTAACATGCAAAACTGCAGGACTGACCGTGGCTAGCTAGCTTGCTTTGGTTAATGCTTTAACCAAGCAGTGGGAGACGAAGGGAGCACAGTGGGAAACACTCTGCTAGTTTTCTGGACTTGGGACAAAGTAACTCCTTTTTTTTTATTTTCACTTGTTTTTTGTAATAAGTTGGGGGGGTTAAGTGACCCTTCCTACCACTGCCCCCTGGTGGGACCTCACTGACACAACTCTGAATGTAAACCCATTAAGAAGAGGAGTGGAAGGCTTCACCCTGCCTTCCTCACTCTGTTTTATTCACCCCAAAATAGAGAGAAAAGTTCATTTATGTACATCCACATCCTGTGTACTTGTACACTTTTATTTATTTAATGAGTGATATTTTCAGTATACAGCTGTACAGTTCTATTTTGTAGAGATTTGGTATATAGAACATATAGAGGAAAAGTGATCTATAGGGAAAAGTAAAATATCAGTTATCTGGTTGATGAAATGAAGAGGCGACGCGAGTGGCACAAATCATAATCACACCTCCCTGCTTTATTTTCTTCAAACGAAATCCAAGTGCCTTGTTTGGTTGATGCTCTCTTTTTGCCCCCGCCTCTGATTTTACCTCCTTGATCGATATTGTAGTTCATTATAGTTTGTCTTAAACGCAATCACAGAGCGGATGCAACACCTGAGTTTTAGTCCTCAGAATCACCGAATGCTGCCAGTTGTAATTTGTAATGGAACACTGACATTTGACAAGAATACTGAGACAAGCTCGTGGCTAACTTACCCCCTTTGTATCAGTAAGGAGTGCCAGCAGTGCTAACCCTGTGATTGAAAAAAAAAGGTTTTTCAGATTCTCAAAATGTTAAAGTCTTTCACTAAAAACAATAACTCCCAGATTCCAGACTAACACATGTGCTGACCAAGACTGCTGTGAGAGCCATCTATAATCTGACTACATTACCCATAACCCCTCAAATTCACCCCATAACAGAAAGCAATACATCAATCCACATCTTCTGCTGCTTCTTTTCACCTCTTTCTTGAAGGGCCAGAGCATATTTTAATTTTTTCTCAACTCAACCAGCATTAAATGTCTTCACACAGTTTCAAATCATCAAATGATTCCTCCTGTGTGGGCTGTGAGGCGAATCTTACCAGTCGGTGGTTGATCACGTTCGTTACCACATTTCGAGTTGGAACAAGAAGCCGTACTCAGGAGTGAGTGAGTTATCACGCGGCTCACGCTGTGCTGTCTTTATGCATCATAAATATCCAAAGGCAGGAGTGAGCAGCTGAGCTGACATGCAATAAAGTGAGTGTGAACAAAGAGCAGAGAACCTGATTGTAGTAGATCTGTGTGGAGTGTGACGAAGGGACGGTGGGCGTCCCGTGGCAATACTTTGGCTGCTTTGTTTTAGATGCATTTTATTTTGGACTGATTCCTCAATTTGTCAGTGATGTCTCTAAAACTAGAGAAAGGTCTGAGTTTCAGTTAAAAAACGTAACAATGCTCAACTTCACAGTGACATAAAAACAAAGAGTTTAAGCAGTCAAAGATGAATTATTATTCAAACTCTCTGTCAGACAAATCAAGTGTGCTGGCGATGCTTTTGGATGACCCGGCTCATCATGTTTTGAAATGACCTTCTAGCTTTCATCGTTCCACAGTTACCTGCAGTGTCTCCAATCAGAGTGGAAGGATAGTTCCAGGAGGTGGATGAGTAGAAATATATTAGAGAAATATAGATGTGAACCTCTAATCGCCAATTCTGTATAATCGAGAAGCAACACACACAACTCTCCCTTTTCTTTTCCATCATGTAGAGATTTGCACTCAACAATAAAGAGTTTCTTGCTTCTGAACTTCCTCTTGGCTGTGTTCTTCCTAATCCAGTGGGGCTTTGATGAAACTGTGTGTGTGTGTGCATGCCCCCCCCCCCCAACCTCTCTCTCTCTTGCTCTGTACATCCTTCTGTGCGCGATCGATTCTGCCGAGCACAACAAGGCACGATGGGATGCGAGTGTGTTCTCGGAGCATGTGAACGCACCAACCGATCAGGCCGCGCTGCAGGCGACGGGAGGCAGAAGGATGCATGCATGGCTTTGATGCTCCTTGGATGATTACTCACAAGTAACACACACACACACACACACACACACACACACACACACAAACACGCACACACACTCACTATGCTGGTTAAATAATATGGTGCTTTACATATGACAAAAATATATATTATAACTTACAAACATCAGCTTCAGCATTGTGTTGGTGTGTTGAGTTTGTCTCTTTCCCAACACACTGTGATGAGATTAGCTGTCAAACCAGAGTTCCAACGATTTCCATTAGGAGCACTTTTGGTGACCAGAAGATTTGATAGTGACTAACTGTGTCTGGTAAAGGGTTAATACCTTTCTATTTATTATAAAAAGGATACCTCAAATGTACCCAGCTGCTTTTTAATCACAATGGCCTCACTATTCTCTCCACTTTCTCGTTCCTGATCAGGTTCCTCTTTCCTTCTCCAGAGAAATCCAAACTATTGTCGATAATGTCTTTCACTTCAATTGGTCCGGAGTAACTTTTTAGTTGTATCTTCTGACTCACCTTCTGACCTGAAGAAATGTCCAACTTTGAGCCACATTTACTCTTCAAACTCATGCAGTGATCCATGTTCTAGCACAAAACATTTGGACAGTTACTTTTAATACTCCAAACCAACTCATTCTCTGCATTTATGCGCTTAAATATCTCCTTTTATGACTCTTTATCAGTGATATTAATGACGCACTAACATGGTCAGCGGTATAAAACTGAAGGCTTTCTCTTCTTATGTGTCTGCTCTGTCTCCTGCTGCAGATTGAGCTTAAATAATCGAGCGGTTCCCACCTGATGCTTTCTATGTCGACTCACTATTATCAAGCCTACAAAAAGATCCACCACATTGTCAGACACACTGTTCACTCCTTGTGAGACTACCCCAACAGAGTCATTTACCCGGCCATGTGGATGACGTCTCTGTCCTCTGCAGGTGTTTGACTGGCAGCAGGAGCGTCCAAGAGCGGAGGGCCAGAGCGACGAAGGGTGGGACTACATCAAGGAGAGGCCCAGGATTCAGTCAGACGGCTGGGTGACGGCCATGGCCACAGCCACTTGCGTGCAGGAGGTGGATGTGGAGCCTGTAGACTACGACCTGGACATCAGCAGAGAGGTAAGATGCTGCAGGATTGGAGACGTTGATCCTCTCATGGCTCCATGACGCAAGCAGACTCTTTGTCTCACTTCATCAATTAGAAACAGTATCGGACAGTCAGATTAGAAGCTGGATTTCTCGTTAATTACAGGGACTTTGCCCACCCACTGTTGTCTGATTCAGCCTGCGACTGTTAGATGCCTCGTTACATTCACATGACAACTATGACAACGGAAGTGTTGATTAAACATCTCCTCCTCCCAGTCAGTGCATCTAATTCATGCAATCTTTAAAATTTACTCAGCCTTCCACTATGTTTACACAACCACTGAGCAAAGCTTAGTCAAAATGTTCATAACAGCAGTTTGTAATCCCATTTTGTGGGCTCAATTGGGCCTTCAGGGTGGGCTGGTTCTGGCCCCCGAGCCATGTGTTTGACCTCCAGTAATACACTTGTACCACTACCTGTATCACAGGTAATATTTCTTTTAACAAGTAATTGCCCCAAACAACTAGACACAGTTTGTACAGGAAGCAGGCAGGAAGCTGGTTTCCTTCCTGTATGATCACAAAAGTCACATTCACACCACAGATTTAGGAAACACTAATTTACTGCTTCCTTGCTGGTTCTCAGCTGGCCAAGCCACAAAAGGTTTCCATCCCCGAGCGCTATGTGGAGTCGGATCCTGAGGAGCCTCTCAGCCTTGAGGAGCAGGAGGAGCGCTCCCAGCGGGCCGAACGCATCAGGAACCTTGTGGCCAAATCCAGGTACAACGCAGACAGAGATCAGGCCTTCTGAATAACTACTCCTTGTATCCATTCCAGCTGCCACTTAGACCCCTTGCCACTGGGTTTCTAAACATTGGTGTGTCTGTTTCCCAGTGTGCAGAACCTCCAGCCGTCTGCACCACTGGACTACAGTGAGCTGGACTCGGCTCTGCAGCAGCAGCAGAGGATCATGAACGTGTCTCAGGCGTTAGCTTCAGAGGCCTCACGCAAGAGCAAGCAGGTCGCAGGTCAGTCGCTCCAGCAGCCCATCCGTGAACAGGAGCAGGCACAAAGAATGTGGACAAACGTGTCCCTTTGTACCCCCCCCCCCATATCAAATAACTGATTGTTTCCCTCTTTGTTGTCCCGCATTCAGCAAAAGCTGCAGCAAAGCACTGATGAGAGAAGAAGGACACCAGCACAGGAGGCTCCTGAACATTTCCAGCTAACTCATTCACTCACTCACACCAAAGCTCCTTTTTCATGAGCGAGAACAACACAAGTTTCTATAGAGTTCATCGATTGCCCTGAAAGTTCTTCTGCACTTATGCTGCACAATTTCTAATAACTTACAACACGAGTGAAAATTCTAACCCTTATTTGTGAAAAGTGAGAAGAGAACATTTTACGGTGAATCATTTATTAAATTTGTTTGGCTCGACACGCTTCTCGCGTATATTCTTTCGCCACAGCCGCACTTCAAAGTGTACCAAAACCTGCATAAACAAAAAGTCATCGCACAAAATAAAACACTACCAATGAATACTGGTGTGTGTTTTCCTTTTTAATGTTTAGGTTCCGTTTATTTTGAATCAGAAATGCTGAACTTACTGAAGTTAAACTCAACAAATGACATTAACTTTCTGAAAAGTGAGTGGTGAGAGTGACCCTGGTGAGGTCACAGATGATCCGCAGCAGGAGGGTGAGCGGGCGGGTAGACGGAGGACGGACCAGAGCTGGAAAAAGCTTCAGTCCTGAGGGCAGCATGAGTTCCTCTGTCAGGAATGACACACATGAGAGCGGAAACTTTATTTCGTTTGGTTCTAAAGCAATCACACGTCACATTGTGTACACTGACCGTCCTGAAATCAACCGACAGTTCCTGATGAATGAGACAGCTGCTAAAACGATACAACAAAATAAAAGCAAGCCTTTCTCCATCTTAACACCAGCTGAGAGTGTTACAACACTGAGGGTTTCTGCTCTGAAAAAAGCAACTAAAATGTCGGGAGACTGCCTACAATTCACACCAAAACGTAGAAATCAGACATTACAAAAACGACTCCCTCCCTCAGCCCTACGATGACTTTACAAAGGCCATTTTGTAGTTGTGTTTCCGCTCCTGGCCGCCACCGTTTTCACTGGCTTCGGCCTCTTCTGACAGGGTTTTCTTCAGCTCGGGTTGGCAGGCTTTGTCCTGAGCTTCTGCGGCTGCTTCCTCTTCTTCTTTCTGTGTGGGTTTCTCCGGCTCTGCTGCTTCTGTCTGAGCGTTCGAGGGCGGGCAAGGTGCTGACTCTGGCTCTGGGTCCGGCTGTGGGCGAAGCACACAGTTAGTTGTACCACTGATGAGTGTAAGACAGGAATCCAGTGAACCACACAGCAACACCACAAGCACTCAGTGAGCGTAAACCTCCGCGAAGACCCTTTCTTTGTTGTTTTGGGTGACAGGATGACCGGAACACCAGCAAAATGTGATCACTCGTTTCTTGTACCACCCGACCTGCAAATTTCACCCATAACTGTAGTGACCTTTCTGCGTTATCTTGCATAACTTTCCTGATGGCAGTAAGAAGGATGGAAAGAACATGTCATCCTTTTATCCGGAGCAGCGGCACTCTGGACTCACTGAGAAGCTTCAGTGAGGTTTAGATTCCAGCTGGCAGCTGAAGAAGAACCAGAAGGAGAGCAAAACTGCTCACATCCAGTGTTTTGTTGCTACTTTGTCATCATCATCATCTTTTATCATCCCCCCATTTTTCTTCTAAATGAGCTGATCACTTTTTAACAGCTTGTCTCTGTGAAAGCTAACTCGGTGCAAAGTGCACAACTTTTCTTTGGTGTGTGCAATGAATTGTTGTGATTGGCTCTGTGATATAAATATGGTGTGTGCTCAACATGTATTCAAGTCACAATCTTTTTAATCTCATGTTAAAAATAGCAAAACTACAGCAGAACCTCAGAGCAACAGATTACCTCTGGAGGACACCAGAAAACCACAAATGAAGCTAAATATTTTGATCACTAGGTGTTGCTGTTTCACCACAATAAGAAGCGACAGCCTACTATTTCTGAAGGCTTATAATCAACCCTTCATTACAATCAGGTGTGTTGAAGCAGGGCCTCTAAAAGCAGTAGTGGACTGCAGTTCTCCTGAGCAGCAGTGTCTCCCTCTCTTCCATTAGTCCTCTACAGAGACATTTGTTCCATCTCACAGGACACTGAGGGGACACCGACACACTTCTCTTACTGGTTTGAAGTTCTTTCTCCTCTTTCGACAAGTCATCTGGGTGGAGCTTCTTATCCTCACATGGTCTCCAACAGCTGGAGCCGGAAGGACCCCCAGCAGCCTGAGATAACGCCCCCCCCCTCACCTCGCTGAAACCCAGCCCGCAGTGTCTCCGGTTGCGTCCCGACAGCTTCCCGTCCATGCTCTGCTGGTACTGCATCTCCAGCTGCTCGTTCATCCTGCGATCTTCCTGGCCTGCAGAGGAGACACCAGTGACAGCAGGCACACCCAGCCGCTGCAGGGCTATCCGTGCATGGATAGATCTGTGCGGCGGGTGTGTAGCGAGGAAGCCGGGTTAATCTCTCACAAGAAACAAAGTGGGGACGCGGGGCGTCCCACTGGACGCGTCATGTGCTTCCAACAACAAAACTGTCGGTTGCTGACTTTGATTGTAACAATCTTACCAGTACGAAAGTGAGATGTGGACTTGTGGTCGCCAATGACAAGGCGTCCCGTGTGTTCTTTCTGAAAACCGGAGAACACATCATTTTTAGTTTTACTGTATTACCGCCACACGATACGGGGCTTTCTTGGTTTACCCATTTTCTTCACCACTTTCAATACAGTACAAATTAGTTGCTCAAGACATCCTGTCCAACAAACCTTGCTTGCGCCCATCAACCGAAGGAACTTTTGCTTCCTTTCATCACTTCCAAGATCAGCAGAGGACCACTGGGTACATCCATCCTGCAAAAACAAGCCACCTTTACCGACTCGTACACAGGAGCACAGACATCATCTCAACAAACATTTGTGCTGTTCTTTCCATCAAAGCTCAAAAACCCTTAAAAAAATGAGGTCTTCTGACTGGAGCATCATTTGTTGATACTGACTAATCAAAACCTATTTAGCCTTTTTGGTCATATATACACATATTTTTAAGGATAAAGCGTCCAAACTGATCACAACAGCTGGTTCGTAGATGCAAACCCAGGAAGTAAAGAAACCCCTCTCAAAAACACACACAAAATAAACAACATCATGGCGGCTTGTTTACACATATTTACAAGTACAATCCTTGATGGAGCTAGCTATCAAAGACTCCATGTGGCCAGAGAACTTGTAGCAACACAGTCCAACAAATACTGGTTGTTCTTACTGGCTTCACATTTTTTTTCTGACGTAGATAGTTAAACTTCCTTTACAGTACATGTGTCCAGAATGGATGTATTTGTCCACATAAAGGATGAAACCATCTCATTGTGAAAAGCTGCTGAAACATTGTAAAACGTCGTCAGCCTAAGCCTGAGCTCCTCCGTCTTCACCCACTTCGATAAAACGCAGGAGGACAGGAAGTTAATCTGTCATTAATGTCGCTTGAAGTCCACCAGCAAACGTGGGTGAACTTTGTCAGGGCAGAAAAGTGTCCAGCTTCGATGACAAAGCTCCTTGGTCCTCAGATTAGCAAGCAGGCTAAATGGGAGGTTGATAGAGGCACATGTTGAATCTCCTTTTCTGCCGGTTCTTGAGATTTGACTCACTTGACTAGGGGAGGCGGGCCGCTTTGTTCCATGTCTGTCCCCTGGAGAGCTCATAGTGGTCGAAAGTTTCAACAGAAACACCCAGGAAATCTCATACCACCAGCATGAAGCTAGCACGGTTTGTCAACAATCGTCGACGCTTCTCTTCGGTCGTCCTTCAGTAGGTTTTCGTCAGTGCATGCTGCCCCCAGTGCCCGGAGGAATGTATTGCATGTCGGTGACCGTTGACGCTTTAAACGTATTCGCCGGAGATTATTTCAAATTTTAAAAAAAAGAGGAGAGAGGGAAATCTGAACGTTCATCAGACAATAATGTTTTATTCAGGTTCTCTCAGGAGGGGAAATCCTTTCATGGGAGTCAAGCGTTGATCGGCTTATGTGTACACTCAACATTGTGTGCTGACACGTTTGATGGTAATCTTCCTCTTTCAATAGAAGATTTGGGTGGAGAATGTATATATCGCCCGGGGGGGCGTTTGGCAAACGGCCAACATCTGCCCCTCTGTCGGTTTTTTTTGCCCCTCCCGGTTGTACGAAGCCTTCTCCTATTTCAACTTCTGCCCAAATGTTTCTTCCTTATCTTCCTTTATTTTTTGTATTTCTTTAGTATTTCTTCTCTGTTCAACTACGTCAGTGCCCACGTGGACCAGGGCTGTGTTTTTGCGAGAAACACACTCAAATTAAGGCAAAATCCCTTTTTATATGAAGCGTGTCATGGTTTCTTTTCGTTTCAGGGTATTGCTGTGTTATTGTTTTTCATGATAACTTTGTGAAACAAGAAGAAGCTCAGAGAGCTAAACTTTGAATCTTTGATCCTTTGGGTCGTTCGTCTGACTTCTCTTTGCAGAATGGTCAATTGAAACATTGGATCTGTTTATCGAAACATTAATATGGCCCATATCACAACAATTATATTGATATATATTTTTAAAAATCTGCTATTTGTGACGGTTCTGGTTAATTTACACGTCTGTAATTAGTGTAATAATCTCCAACCTCTTTCAGAGATGGTCTTTGTCAATAACTTGTATTTCACTTCATGAATGATTTATTCCAGTTAGATTCAAGGCCAACTTAGTTCATCTGAAGATGAATATACAGACTGAATACACATTGTAGTTACTATCAGTATTATTCCGGTAGTATTATTTATGACTGATTGGTGGATTCGTGATTTTATGTAAGAAATCTGCGGAATGCACAATTTCACAATTTTTTGGTGTTTTATTTTGGAACAAACTGAACCATCATTCATGTTTGAGTTCATTCCTTCGAACCTGCTGCTATGCGATGGTTGGATGGATGGATGGATGGTTGGTTTTTGCGCGATCCACATTCAATCCACCAAAAGGTGGCGTCAGAGTAAACGCAATCCAGCAGCAGCAGTAGCCCGAAAGTGCTCACACCTCTGACAGCCAACACAAACTTTTCATCTCCTGCGGCACGTTCCGATCGAAATATTAACTTTCACGTTCCTCTTACGCACTTTGAACATGATGTAAAACTGCCGAAGAACGTGTGCCTGTAATGTGCAGAAAATGTGTGAAATAGCATCCGTACAACAAGAAGAACATTCCTTTTTCTTTTTTTCTTTTTCTTTTTTTTTTTTTTTTTTTTTTTACAGATTTTGAAGCATTTTTGTGTAAAAATCAGAGAGAAAAGTTTTTAGAAAAGGAAAAGCAATTAATGGTCCCACGAATTGATTGAATTTTCATTCCATCTTTAATTTGGGGGAAAAAAACTGAAGATTTGTTGTATAGTTTTAATCACAGCGTCAAATGAAAACTGATGTAATTCTTCTCTTTGTAATCAATTGTTCGAAAGCTTCACCAACATTTAATTGTCACAAGACACGTTCGAAAGATCGTTCAGTTCACTTTCTGGCTTGATTTGATCACAGCAATTAAAATCAGGCCTGACAGTTGCTTATTCCGAACAGTCCTCAGAATAAATTTGCTACATTATGGACGCGATCATTAAGAGCACACGACTGGGACGCGCACGCACACGCGCCTTCACGGCTTCCCGGCAGGGAGTAGATAGGAAAAAAAGAAGAGGAGGAGAAAAGTTTATTGAAAGTCGGAGAAGAGAGAAATAAGAGAGAAATAAGAGCGATTCCATTGTTTTAATTTTTATTTCACAGAAACGACTCACTCACAGAAAATGACACAGATAAATCAGCCAACATAAAGGGAGAGAGAGGGAGTGGGAGAGAGGAAGAGAGAGAGGGGGAGAGGAGGGGTTATCCTGCTTCTGCCTCTTTACACGACAGTGCCCCGCACTCTCACTTAACCTCCACGCAGTGCCGAACGGGAAATAACCAGCAATTCTTTTTGTTTTTTTCATTTTCTACCAAAACACAGAAAAAAGAGTACGACGAGTCGCCCCCTCGGACGCACCGTCACTTCTGTCCAACAACGCCGAAGAGTTTTTCTTCCCTGCTCATCTCCAGCGTGGCGCAACTACAGAGGAGTTAACAAAGTCCCCGACACGCTCCAGCGATGGTGACTTTACGCACGGGATTTGAAGGCTGTTTGAACTGACTGCAGTTTGGTTTCAGCGCCAAAAAAAACACTTGTCCTTGCTGCCGCCCCCCGCGACCATCTGCAAATTGGCCAGAAGAGACCCGGGCCGGCGGATGTCTCCCTCCTGAGTGCAGGTAAGAGAAGTCCTGTTGCATCCATGCAGGAGCGCCGGTCAGCCCCGCGGCGCGTCCTCTCCGCCGCTCGCCGCGACCAAGTCGCTGCGCTCCGAGCGTATCTGCGCTCCGGTCCACGCAGAGATGACAGGGGCAGATTCGGGCTCTAAACCTGGAGCTGGACCGTGATTAAACTCGCGCGACCCGACGTGACCCGCGAAGTGTCGCACGGGGGGAGAGTTTTACCAAAGTTTAGGAGTTGGAGACGTGAACGCGGAAAGAGGTCCAAACATCCCAGGAATTCCTGAATCACAATAAGTCATTTTCAGATGATAAAAAATAATTTTAAAAGAAAATTTTGTGGAGTTTTCTTTTCTTTTTTAATGATTCAATTAATGTGTATCGCTCCATTGCACGATTCAACATTACTTTCTTGATGTTTGCGCCTGAAACGTCTTCGACACAGGTGCACATGAGACCTAAATAAGTATTAATTTACTTATAATAAAAATTAAAGCCAACAGTATGAAGTAATTCCGAGATTAACGTAAAATTGAGCGCCACATTTCCAAGATTATTACTGGTACGTTTAACGGCAGGTTTTCCATTGCAATCTGAAGACGATGTCTGGAAAAAAATCACAACAAATAAATCTGTAACCCAAGAAGAAAAAAACACCGAGGAACTAAACAAAAAAAAAAAATTACAAACTTCTGTCAGTCATAAAATAAACCTTTCCTTTTCCTCACAGGTTGATTAAAAGCTATCTGAGGTGAATGTCTCTGCAATAAAAGATGCTGCTGTATTTATTGTGCAAGTAAAAACACTTCACCCTCCGCTGCAGCGCTGCTATGCATCATTAACATAACAGTTAGCGTCTCTTTGCACTCCCAAAGACTCACAAGTCGTTAAAAGACAACGAAGAAAAAAAAGTCCACGTGCTTTGTCCAAAATCTCTGCACCCAAAAAACCCCCAAAAAGTTTTCAAGGCCAAACGACTTCCGCTGCTTTTCTCTGAGAAGCATCAACAATTAAAGGTGTTTTATTTTGTAACCTCGACCCATCACTGGGTCCGGTGCAGCCCGCCGCTCTCAGTAGTTTCCCCTGCGGCCACACAGCGGTAGCCTTCTGTCCATTATCGTGAACGTGTCGCGCACAGCCGGACTTCTGTGGTCTTCGCGTGCGTCCCCGGCGCCGCTGCATCTCCACTCTGCACTTTGGAGCCCCGCAGACAAACGGACCCTCGGTCTTCCACACACGCACGCGCCTGCGTGGAATATAATAAGGATAAATCAGGAGGGGGGAAGAAGAAGAAGAAGCTGCTGCGCGGAAGCGTGTTCAGGGTCAGCGTTAAGTTTCCCCTCTGCGGGTCACGGCGGATGACCCCGGAAGAATGCATGAGTCATAAATTAAAATAGAGCCGGACCTCCTAAATGCGGATCCATTGAGAGAAAATACCGGAGGAGAAAAAAGAAGGCCGAGAGGCTGGAGGAATCCTCCTGTAAGTGTCTCTTTTTCTGACTGCTCGCATCGCACGGCTCAACTTTCAAGGCGATTCAAGGAAAGTGTGAGTTTCACTTGACAGCAGCCCGACGGGGTGACCGCGCTCCGTGTCCCCGTGAGTGTGGAGTTAATTGCAAGTGTACGTACGCGTGCGTGTGCGTGCATGCTTGAACTTGAGCCCCGCGGGGCAGGAGGGGGACGGACGGTGTGTATTCCGCCGGTGTGGAGGCTCGCTATTTGGGCACCCGGCGGCGGAACCTCCGTGCGCGTCCTGAGTGCGGGGTGAAGCTGCGACAGGGGGTACAGGAGGACAAGGCGCACCACCGCGGCCTGCAGCCGCCAGATTAAGTCACTTCGGGGTGTTTCCCCGCATTTGGAGCCACACGACACCTCCGAGATAAGCCCCTGCTCGCCGGAAGATAAGAGGCTTGAAGAGAAAGTGGACGAGGAGCAGAGAGATCACACACGCAAGAGACAAAAAGTCCCCCGAAAACCGCTGAACAGGAAAGTCCGGATACGAGCGCCAGTGATTTTTTATTAAGAAAATATTCGCACTACTTTTTTAGCCACTTTTACCAGTCCAGTGGGGACGTGAAGCTCCGCCTAATTGTTTTACGCGTGCACGTTTTTTTTCTGTTTACACACCAAAAAAACTCCGCTATTCGGGTGTAATTGCAGGACTTGACAGACGCCTCGAGTTGCCAGTTCGGGCCTGCACACCCCGGCCTACGCACTAAATCACTATTTCCAACAAGTTGTTTTATTGTTTGGACTCTGGCAGAACAATTTATAGACCACCCCACTCCCCCCACACCCCCCTCTCTCGTAAGTGAGAGTGTCTGTCTGAAAAACAATCCGAGCAGGAGGGGGGGGGGGGTCGCTGAAGTTGATCTCCGATGGCATTTTGTTTTGAGCAGGTGCTGCGGGTTGAAGTTCCCTCATAAGGTAAAGTGGCATTAGTGTCCAAATGGCAGACTTATATATAGGCTGCCAATTCAGCACATTGTCCCGGGCTGCAGCCCCCCCCCCCCCATGTCTGAGTGAGACTCGCAGCCTTTCTCTCTCTCTCTGTCTCTCGAACCCCCGCCCCCTCTTTCTTCTTCCTCGCCCTCTTCTTCCTCCTCGGTGGGAATCGCCGCTGACAACAGGCGGGCCAGCCTGCGAGCAGCGGCCGGTTGCAGTGAGCTCCGTCACTGTTCTGTCAGCGGCCTGAAATGACTTTCAGCGACTCGGGAGAGTGAAAAACAAACGACAAACAAAACATCTGGACCCCAACTAATTCATTACTGCTTAAAATTGAATTTCAAAATGTCTTTATCTTTGCATTTCTAGGAGTAAAATATTACTTAACTTTGGCCTTAAAATAAAATGTTCATCTATATTTTTAAGTTAACCCTTATGTTATGTTTCGGGTCAATTTGACCCGTTTCAGTTTTTGAGTTGACCAAAGTGCAGGTTATTCTTATTTTTTTTCCATGAAATTTTGTGACTTTTCCTCATCTAGGGTCA
>JASSRZ010000080.1:3287278-3312907 GCA_032164315.1 Malacoctenus gilli | reverse complement strand
GGAACAAACACTCGAACTCTCTCCCACCGCAGTCACTGTTTCTTTTTGGTTTGTGAAGGAATGAGCTTAGTTACCGCGGGAAGGGATGAATACGCTCTTTAAAACCCACTAACTGCCCCCGCACAACGGGGGAAGGAGGGAGGAATGCTGAACAGGTCGGCGGCGTGCGCGAGGACGAGCCGCCCTTGATGGCGGAACAAGAGGAATTTTCCTCGCGCCATCGGCCTGAATACCTCCCCGCCGCCGAGGTCTGGGAGAAGGGACGTTAGATCACGCTCCGTGTTGCTGAGAGCGCGATTAAAGATAACCAAATGAAGGTGATATTCAGCTCAAACAATATCGAGGCGGCAAATAGTTTGGGGGGGGGTGAAATCGGAGGAGCGCAGGAGCGGCGTGTCGCCGCCAAGAGCGAGAGATTAGACGTCCTTCTGAGGGTTTCATGGTCCTTGTTCTTTGATCGACTCGTGAATGGCGTGCACAGAATGTGTTGGTCAAGCAGGAGGATTTGAACGTAGCCGGAATACTGCACAGTACTCTGAACGTGTTCGATGTAGCTCCTGGTCACAGCATGTTGTGGAGATAATTGTAGAAGCGGGTGTTTACGTTTCGTTTTGATAGACATGATTCACAGCTGTTCTGAAAGTATTGGGCTTTTACGAGAATGACGGAGACAAGCTGAAGATAGTTATGGAGACTGATTGCTTCAGGATGGGGGGGGGGTAAATTTGACCCAGCCTGAAATAATATAACTTACATTTTGAAGTGTATTTCTGGTTCTTGTACTTTTACAGCTGAATTGTTCTGTTTTGTACTCGATACATTTGGCTCATTTTACTTCTGGTTCTTTTTTTTGCGTTGATTTTGTGTGTGTGTGTGTGTGTGTGTGTGTGTGCACGCGCACGCAACCTCGAGGTCTGGAAAACATACTACAGCAATTTCATAACGTATTGCCTTTACAAAAACATCTCTTTTCGTGTGTTTATGTGGCCATAGTTGCATCTCTGTAAACAATGTGAAGCCCGTCCACCAATCAGAGGAGCTGTTCTGCATCACAGTCGACCTGCCGCTCAACCTGTCGAGCGGCAGGTCTACGTCGAGTCGAGCAGCGTCGAGTCCGACTTGCGGTTTATCGAAAATCGCCTCCTCGCTGCCCATCATGCAGTTCGGAAGACAACGGAGTTGGAAGAAGCCGATTTAACAGATAAACAAACAACCGACCGTCAGCGAGGTGCCGCGCTGCTCCAGGGGCGCGCCGATCGACACGCTCCAAGCATCCCGCGATTACCGCGGCTGCTTTGCCTTTTTGGATCCGAGCGGCTTTGCAGTGATCCGTGAAAAGCTCCATTCAAGCTGCCGCTCGTGGTCTGGCGGGCGCGGAGAAGCACCAATTTCATTTAATTGCACAAAGATAACAGTGATACTGAGTGCGGCGTGATGCACCCAATTTACCCCTTTTGCATGTGACTCCAATAAGGCCTTTTTTTTTCGCTCAGTGAGAACACCTCTGGTTACGTTTCAGTCTGAGGCCGTGAGGATGTGTTGTTCCTCAGAAGACGTGTCATTAGACCAGTCTCATAACGTAGCATTTGTATGTTGCACTCAGCCACGGTTCAGTCAGTTCCGAACCGGTCATTACGCTGCTCACTTGCTCCACTCTCATGCATGACTCTATACTTTGCGGCTGCGACGGTGGATTTTGGGAAGCGGAGGGACCGGCCAGAGGTGCCGCGGCGGTGATCGGTGGACGTCAAAGCACGCTGTTGTTCACGCGTCATGGGATCACAGCAGGCGGGAAGCATCAGATCATACGACAGCGACGCCGTTGGTGCAACAAGTGATCGTGGCGGCATGAGTCCCAAATACACCGGGAACTGCTCACAGAACAAACTCAAATTAGCCTCCTTTTCTCGTCAAGTCCTCAAACTAAATGAACACAGTGACGCTTGGTTGTCGAGGATCAGCAGCGGAGCAGCAGTTCGGTCTCTCGGGAGAACATTGGCATCACAAAGACCTGGAATATAATATATCATTGACACACGACAAAACCGGGTGCACATTTGAGGCTAAACTCAGAGAGACAAAACTAACGCAAGAGTTACGACAGTATCTTATCACCTTTTTGTTGGAGGCAAAGTAACTCGCAAGTATCCGTCATCAAGTGGCATGGCAACAATAAACAAGACACATGCAACCTTTGAGTCAGCATTGCTCTGCCTGATGGACGGAAAGTCTCGTTATAAACACAGTTGGATGGAAGCCTTAACAAGAGCATGGTTGTCTGCGCAGCAATTATGCCCTTCGTGTGGTATAATTTGCATAAATCACAGGCTGGAGTGATATATTGCTTTTATAAAATGGTTACCAATAATGACAATATGAGAGAGGAGCACACAATAATTTCTATGTAGTTTTTAATTAAACAGAAATACATATTATCTAATAAAATGGCCCCGCTGTGAAAAAAAAAATAGTCCCACCTCACCGTACGTTCGTGCTGCGTGTCATCTACTCATCGCCTCGTTTTCGGGCGAAAGTAACTGCTCGGTCAACTCTACCGTTGTTAACCCTCTCTGGAGGTGAAACTCCGTCAGAAAATATGTTAAACTTTCAATCTGGCTTATTTCACAGCTGGTTCTCATGGAAATATTGTTGCTTCCCCGAAGCGGAGTGCTGTGCTGTGATAAAGCCTTTGGGAATAGAAGCCGTGGGATACGCTCATCACATCACAGTTACCAGCCAATCAGATTGCTGGATTTCACCTTACCGTTTAATCAGCAAGAAATACACTTTAAATCAGAAAAAATGATTCAAGCCATCCGTATCACCTTCAACGTTGAACAGGAAGTAGCTCGTGAAGGAATAAGCATGATTTTGCATATAAAACCTGTTGCTCTATCACCTTAAAGAGTCATTTTCACATTTTATTTTGAAAACCAAACCGTTACTTCTTGTGATGCCCTTAATCCATTGCTACAGATCCCCGTTTTAATTTGATTCCTCAAGTCTCACCATCACTTCTATGATGCTGCCTGTCAAGCCAACGTGTGTCGCTGTAATGAGGAGTCAGTTAAACCTGATAGAGAGATACCATCTGCAGGTGAATGGAGCGTTTCTCCACCGCGGCACATCCTGAATGGCCGTCACGCCCACGGACGAGCTGATACGACAGCTCCGTCAGCCGTGAAAAGAAAGCAAACTCCTCTCCTCCTTCTCCGTCCATCGGTCCCGAGCTGCTTCGTCCCCGGTGCAACGGGGCCTTTTTTTTTCTCCTTTTGTGTTGGAGATGAGCTTCTCGCTTCGTTTCAGTGTCTGCAGACGACCGCATTTGCCGGCGGTCCGTGATGGCCTCTTCATGGGGGTCTCAATAACAGCTGGTGGAGATTGTTCTCATCGGTGCTACAGAGCACCCCCCCCCCCCCCCCCACACCCAGAATCCCTGGTGGTACTGTTGCCGAGAAACGGTCCCGTACTGTACAATTTCCCCCACTTTTCCTCCCCCCCTCATCGACAGCAGCAAATGCATTCACACTTGAACGTCTCGGGAGCTCAGATTCACTGCGGCCGCAGCCTCTTACTCTGCAGATATACAAACCTGCCTGGGAAAAACAGGCAGTCAGATACTGATGATGTGCAATACCACTAACTGTCTTTCCAATCCAAGTGAAACCAAAGCTGGCATTGCTATCACTGACTCTTTGCACAATCGCTTCAATTCGTTCCAACAGGAAGTAGGAAAATCCATCAAAGTAAGATGTCCAGAAGAAAAACTGATATGACTTCCACTCTTGAGAAACTTGGAAAGCACGCCTGCACAAAACACTGCAGAACTGCAGACATGATGGCGAGCTGGTGACTGATGCATCACTACAATCATGGCAGCGTTTCTGTGACACGACACAGTATCCCATCAACCAGTGACAAATACAAGCAGGTAAATTCAAAATGCGGTTGATCTCTGAGGAATCGAATGGGATGAAAACACTTTTAATGTACTTTTATTCAAGTTGCGATCTGCTTTTGTGAGAATGTGGCTCGATCCGAATCAGAAGCATCAATAGAAATCAATCTGCGTACGATCTGTATGTATCATTGCTCCACCTCTGTTGCCACACTCGTTTGCGTCACATCCATCGAAACCATCCAAGAGCGAGCTTTGACATGTACTCATCCACGGCCTCAAATAGTCCCCCCGACAAACGCGCCGCTTCCTTTTGTGAGTTTGAGGGACGGCTGAAGATAACAACCCCCCAAACGCCACTTTTCTGTCTTCCTGTCCTAACGCAGCTTTAATTTGCCCCCCCTCCATCTAAGATTTCTGGTTGGCGTCGGGCCCAACGACATGAATCAGTGAGCGTTGAGTGACTGTTGATTCGGGCCCTTTTTTAAGGGCTTTGCCAACAATAGAAGGACCATTAATCAACGTCGCCCCCAGCCTTTGAGCGGGAAAGCTTTTAATCGCTTAAATGATACACTTTATACTGATCGCTTTGTTTATCGCCATCAAACGATCACACAGAGCTGTTGTGAACATTTCTAAAAATGCTTTTTTAACGTGCCCCCCTTTGCTCTGCATCACGGCCACTAAAATGCAAGTAAACAGAGTGTGTGTGTGTGTGTGTGTGTGTGTGTGTGTGTGTGTGGGGGGGGGGGTGATATGAATGTGGCCATTGTTACACAGCCGCTTTAGAGGCTTACTTTCACTTCACTCTGTGACAGATTTATGGCGCTGCTCTAAAAACCTCTTGGAAATTATTCAGGGGCAGCTTTGGAAATGTGATGGCAGAGCGAGAGAGAGGGGGGGGGAGAAAATGGGGAGAAAGAGAGAGGGAGGTAAAGTGGTTTATATCTCGTCTGCGGATCCTCTGGCTGACCTCATTGTTTTTCGCGGTATCTCATTTGCCTTAAAGACGCGAAGTCGGAGCGCGGCTGAGGAGGGACTCCTGTCTTACAGGCCCTGCGGGGGGGAGAGGAGGAGGGGGGGGCGTATTTTTATGGATTCTCACGGGATATTCCAACATTTGCATTCGGCCCGTCCAACGCGCGCATCCACGCATATACAGGAAGGACCAGGGTGCAGTTTGCCCAGAGGGACGGAGGGATTTGTTTCCCATTGGTCTACATAATCCCTCCCCTTCAAACTTCACCCCCCTACCTCAGCTGAATTATTTTTTATTAGCTGTGGGGGAGAAAACTGACTTGATGAAAGCTCCTTTGACTGCGGACCCAAATGCAAACGCATCAGACGGATGCAACGTTAAACACGGAGCAAAGCGCCGCGAGTGGAGATCAGTCGGCAGACCGCAAACTGATCCTGGCTCCTCTAAAGTGGCTCTATAAACACGCTGCTGCCCCTAACTCAACGGTATCAAGAGTCACGTGTGCAGCGCACGTACAAAAGGCCGTGTGAGTGATTACAGTATATGTGGGAGCCTTCACAACTCAGCTGTTTGATGGAGAATTTGTTGGTATGGTTGAGAGCGTTTTGGTGGAAATCGGTTCGGGAGCTGCAGAGCTGCTGTCTCTCTTCTTCCTGCTCACTGTAAACATTATTTAAAGCTGTTGGTTACTCCACGAAACTTCACTTTAGCAGGAAAAGTGCCTTAATATTGCTGACTTTCAGATAAAAGCATGGGAGAAAAATGGGACTGACGTTAGCATGATCTTGTATCTGAGTACCTGTGTTGCTTTAGGAGCCTAAAACACAATAGCCTCCCTCAATAACAGCTGTCTGCCTGTCAGCAGTTCATCCTGTCTGTTTGATTGCTGCTTCTTGTTGTCGTTCATAATTCTGCTTGTTTCAAAAACCTGTAATATCCAGATTATAGAGCATCTTCCCCCCCATCTACATTGTTGAGTTTTATCCACTTTGAGGTAACTTGTAACTTGCCCAGAACTACCAAAGGCTCTGTTGCGTCTGATTTCCAGTGTGTAAAAGTTTTTTTTTTTTACCATTTGCACATGGAGGGAACTTCAACTTGAACCAAAGTCGCACCAAACTACCACTTTCGGTGACTTTTTCACCCATCTCTGGACGCAACTTGTGACACAAATTTCACGTTTGGGAGACGGATTGACGGCGGTTACTCGAACCACCAATTAGCGTCCTCTCTGGCCCGAGCGAACGGAGAATTACAACGTAATTACGCAGAGTGTTTCCTCTCCTGGCTCCACTACTCGGCAAACAATTAAACGGATTAGCGGGGACGCTTTGCATAACGCACATCTGTGCGCTTTAATGAACCTAATGTCCGTAGACGCACAGCGAGCGAGCGCTCCGGTGACTCAGTCACGGGCTCCGCGAGCGCCGGCGGCCTGCCAGCGCCGACCAGCAGCAAAGATGCACCATGTGACGGAAAGCACACCATGCCAGTTGGATTTAAGCTTTGGTCCAAACTCTTTATAACGCATTTCATTACTCTAAAATTAGACAAACAGTGACTTAATTCAGATCACAGGTTCAATTCTGTGATAGCTTCGAAGGAAGCCTTGAAAGCCGGTGCCTCTAGAGGCAAAACGAGGTAAACGATCCACCATATTTCCCTCTAAACGAATCTCCGACAGCAGATAACGCACCATGACGGTGATGATGATTAAGCTGCGCTGTCGTATCGGTTTTGTTTGTCGTCTTTTTCAGCAGCTCCCCCAATGAACAGAGACACAGAGACATTTAGCGGGACTGACGCTGATGTTTAGGGCTGCTGCTCTGTGACTCAGCTCATTGTTTGCTGCCGCTGAGCCTCTCACACGCCGGCAACACGCCGCGCGCTTTGACAGGGCCTTTGACACGGAGTGTAATTTGGACACGTCACCCACACATCTAACTGTTTCCAAACAACTTCTCTAATTAAGTATTTTAAGTACTACAAGTCTTTTTAAGATGAAATCAAATTTAGGTTTGATTTCAGAAGTCGTTTTTTAATTCACAGCTTTTCTACATTTAGACATTTAAATCCGTTTATGACTTGAGACAAAAACTATATTTCTTGTTGTTTTATTACATGAGTTGAAGCTGATTCAGGTCGACTGACTAAAATCAGTGTTTTCACCTCAGAAATGGACCTTTAAACATCGACATGTTGTAGTTTCAGTCTTGGTCTGAGGTTTGGTCTAAATGCCGATGATGTTTTGCTAATGATAGCATAGCTTGGGTAGTTTTGTGTTTATGACCTTTACTCTGGCTGAAACAGTGGGACCCCTGATGGACAAATGTGGAACAGCAGGTTCCTTTTACGAAAGAATGCGCGTTACTCCTGCAAGGTTGGACTGAAGCCTCTTATGGCCCGTTTTTGGGCCCGTGAAGCCTCTTTTCACAGAGCAAAAACCAGCTTATTCAATTCTATTCATTCAGTTGAATTTGCTTTTAAATAACAGTTGCTTTTGAAGAGAGCTGAAGATGAATTGCAAAGCTGGACAGCAGATCTGCTTTGATTTATTTAAGTGTTTCTCCTCCTTTTTCTTTTTTTTTGATAAACGTCCCAATAGATAAGTGTGTTTTGAACCACCAACTGTGTTTTTTCCAGTATAAACACAGTGTTGAAGCAAAGCTGTGATTAGTTTTCTGCAGTAGGCCTCCAAGAGGAGTAAACAGGCAGCAATTGACAGAATGACATGATTTATATGTAGACCTGTGTGTAGAAATGAAATGCGTTTCCCCACATTGCTCGCTCTGTTTGTGCTTGTTTCACCTGCAAATGGCAAATCGCTGAGTGTAATCTTGTGTCAGACCAAATTCAAGGTTGGAGATGGAGACGCTCAATCACAACGCTTTCAATTTGACCCATAAAAGAAAAATCAATCTGTGAGCACCGCCCTTCATGAGCCGAGAGGTGTTTTGAAAGTGAAGGCGTTGCTTCAGGTGAACGCCGCGCGTATAGTCAGACGTCGCTTGGAGCGGGTTTCGTCCGACAGCCAAAGTGTCAACGGCAATTACAGCCGGTGGAAAGGTCGCGAGGTGAGGAGGAGGAGGACACGCCTTTAGAGAAAACTGTAATCCGACCTGAAAAGAAGCCATTGTGAGCCGATGGTGCTCTTGTCATCCTCCACTTTCCTACTTACTCTGTTAACTCGCTCAAAGTCTTTATGTTCTTTGCTCACAACTTTAGGATTAATGTCAGCTTCATTAAATTACAGAAATTTAAAGTTTTCAAAATATAGTAGTGGTGCGTAAATAGTGGTGTTGCTTGCATTTCTTTCCTTTCTTGGCTGAACTCCCTCACTGCACAGCAAGCTGTCTGAAAGGAGAGCGCCCCGAATATTTATCTCCCCTCACTGGCGGGGGGAGGATTCGCTGAGTTCGGACTGGGAGAGAAAAACGGCGCCGGTGATTTGTTGGTGGGAGGAACGTGTGCTCGTAGCGGGCAGAACCCTGAGCTTTTTGTTCAGGAAACAAACGCAGGCACTTTGCCCAGCAGCATCAGCAACAATGTTAAAGGCCGGGGGGAAACGTCCACTGTGGACGGCGCCACTTCTGAGTGCTCGCGGGGCGGATCCTGGAGTCACGACCGCGCTCGGCAACTAATTGCAGGCTGTCGCCGGGAGACAACGTCATCTACTGACCACCAGGGGTGTGAAAGGCGTGCTAAAGTTACTGGGACCAACTGTTTTCATGCACACAAGAACGAGGCTCCCTGAAACTTCCTTATACTCGAACTGTGTTCGTCATTTTAATGATAGTAATTAGTTACTCAAGCACGCTGCTGAAAGGAGTGGCGTCACAGTCATGTAACAATCTGGACCCACAGCCGTCCTGAAAAGGGAAAGCTTGATTTGAGCTGCGAGCGGCTGCGAGACGCCTTTCGATTCCTGAGGTCTCTTAAATCCTCGACTGTGATCAAGCGTCAGGGTTAACAAGCCACACGTCAGCGAGGCGAAATGTTTTTTTTCCCCCCGGCTGGTATGAGCGATCAAAATCGCTTCAGTCACAGCCCCCCCCCCCCCCCCAAGGCAAATCAGAAACCTGCGATGTGCCCGGGCCTGCTCGCCTGTGATCCGCTCAGGCCGACTGAAAAGAAAAAAAATCACACGACAACACACGCAAACACATGTTTACTTTGTCGAGCTTCTCCGTGCGCTTTCACCCGTTTTTTTTCTGCTTTTCCCCGACTTTCACCTCGTACCGGGCTCCGTCACCGCCGAATGATGGAGCCCAAACTCATTTGTCACTTCGACACCGAGTTGATGCCACCACTTAGTATCGATTTACTCATACGGGAACTGCATGCGCTTTGTCATGCTGCTAATAGGCTGGAAGTAAGAAGCTCCTGGATACCGTTGTCAGCGGGCCAGTCGTGCGTTATGAAGACTCACTGCAGCGAGCTTTCATATCCTTCAGTGGCACAAACAGGGAGTCATCACGGTTCAGGGGCACTTTTAGAAAAACTTGTGCGGCACAGCCAGTTAGAAAGTGGCACCTCATTCGAAGAAAGACGGCCCTCAGTTCGGCTGAGATTAAGTGTTTGAAAGAAAAATGTATTTAATTCACAAACGTAGAGTTCTGACACAAAGTTAGTCCTCAACACTGATCCCTTCTACCAGAGTGGGTCTCCTGCTGCATCTGTAGAGGTTTTCTTGTGAACGCTCTGTTTACTACAGACCTCAATGCGTCCTTTTGATATTTTTCATGTTGATGAGGGAGAAACGCTCATTGATTTTGGCTGAGTCCTGCTGATCAATCAAGTCATTGATGAACTCATTCTGTACTTTTCTGTATAAAAAGCTGGGGTGCATGTGAAAACTCCGCAACTCTTGAAGCTCCTTTTCATATTTCACAGGCGCACTGGAACCGGTTAGAGGATGGAACCACATTGGCTTTCGTCGTGTCCTGGTTGAGTTTCCATCAGGCATTGTTGGGTTGAGTTGTATACAAAGTGCACAATGACTCTCGAAATAATGAACTTTATTGTTAGTCTTAAGTATAAAGGACTGGAGCGCACTTATGAACACTTATGAAGTCAGTGTTTCCACTTATATGCAAGATGTAATTCAGAGAATTGCTCACGTAGCTATCCACTTCGAGAGGAACTGTTCTCACGGCCCTCCATCAGGGACCACCCTGGAGCCACAGCCCACCCTGTGAGAACGGTTGCTATGAAGCAGATATACGCAACATCCACGTGTAGCTTGTCCCTGTATTCTGCTTTGGGTTCCTGTAGAAACAGTTGTGGGTACGAAACTTACCGATGGTCTTTAAAATGAGTTGAATGTGACGAAGCCTTTGAAGCCTTGTGATATCTTGTCCCTTTCTGGCGAGTAAGAAAGCACCGAATGACATTTCTGCTGTCAGTTCAAGTTTGAACTGCAAGAAACATCTTGTAATTTTGAAAAAAGTTAGCATTGAAAAAAACCCACATCTGCTAACAGATGTTAGCTCCAAACAGACATTACGTTGAAGCTTTAACAGCATCACCTCTGACTTGTTAAAGTTAAGGAATGAGGAAAAATTGCATTTAAAGTATTTGTCACATTTTTCGTCTCGCTTCGACAAAGTTTTGACGTCCTCCGCGTTCACCTTTTTTCACTCGTAACTCGCTGAATAATTCAGTGAAGCCTTAATGTTCCCTCAAAATGGTTCCTGCCGATGTCTTGCGCTTCCCTTTCCGGCTAAATATTTTAAAATGTTTGTCTTTTTATCAAGCCGTTTTCTGGCGCTCTCTCTCTCTTCAGCCATCATCATCTTGTAATTGGCGTTAATTCCTTGCAGCTGTGAGTATCCCCTCCATTTCCTGCGTGCTCTGCACCCACAGATAATGGCGTCAAATTAATTTAATAGAACACACATTTTGATCTCCAAGCAGATATGCTCCCTTTTTTTGGCTGCGGGGAAAACGGACGAAAACAAACATCAGCTTTGAGCCTTTTAGCCAGTCCGTATGTAGCGATGAGCTTCGGGGGGGAGCGCTTGTTGTCCGCCAAGCCAACCAAAGTGCATCAAACTCCGTTCAAAAAGAAGTAGGCATTGAACTAATCCTTCGCTCGCCACGGCCAACGGATATTAGGTACGGAGTCGTGCTCTCCGTCTTCCCGGCTGAAGGCTCTCATGCAAATCTCGGGGGGGGGGGGGGTGTTTGGGCCCAACATGCTGCGGCTGAAAGCTACAAATCCATTAATTCCCATTGTGGACGGAGGCTGGGGCGGGATGGCGGCGCGGAGCGGGCGGAACGAGGCCCCCAGCTTTCTCACCTCTTACCGCCCATTCGATGGGATTAGAGGGAGAACCGGTCGGTGGCTACTTGTTTGCCCCCGCCTCCCCGCAACCCCCCCACCCCCACCCCCACCCCCCCCCACCCCCGCCAAGCCAATTCTCACTCTCCCAAGACGTATGGCCGCTGCAAAGCCTCGGGCTGAAACACAATCTCGGGGGCTCTGCGCAGCAAATCACATGAGCTCTCCGGCAGACAATACACCCAGGTACTGTAAGGGGGGGGGGGCGGGGAGAGAGGAATGGAGGGGCCTGTAAGACAGTGAGCGCTATGGACGGTAATGGATATGTGCGAGGCTTTGACTACTTCAGTACAGGAACAATCTAGGGGGATCGAGGGGGAAGCTGTGTTATGATGGGGGGGTGGGGGTGGGGGGGTGGAGCTTGTTGTGACCATGGCCTTTTGTAGGGCTGCGTATCCAACACAATTTTGTCCCCCTCCTCTGTCCTTTTTCCTCCTCTTTACCTTCCTGAACACAAGTGTGAATCTTCCCAACCGAGGCAGCATCTTATCGGACCCAGATCAGCAGCCTTCCTTGACAGATCCTCGTTCTCAGGATGCTCTGTGCCCCCCCCCCCCCTCCCTCCCCCAAACAACCAGAGTGTGTTTCTACGCGCTGTCGTTGAGCTGCCAGACATCACAGGGAGTCGGCGTGTCGTGTCGGGGTGAGTTACAGAAAGCGGGAGATAAGTAAGAACAAAGCGCGCTGTCCAACGGTGTCAAAACAAGACCTCCGCCCCGCGCCACCCCCCCCCCCCCGACAGACGCCGCGGCCCCGAACCAGATAGTAGACACCCCGAGCGGCCTCGCCGAGATTAGGAAGAGAGACGCTCTCAGACAAAACTATCACACGACCTGCTCTGGCACCGGGGCAGCCCCTCCAGGCATGACACGCTCCGACGCAACACTCTTTTTTTTTTCTTTTTTTTTTTCAAGCGGTCCCGCATTCCGGAGAAACAGGAGATCTGAAATGTGAAGAGGAGGATGCAGAATTCGGAGTGTAGACGGAAACGTTACCTTCACCCGTGTTTCTGATTAATGTCTGAGCCTCATCCTGAGGGGGGAGTGTGTGTGTGGTCTACCTGTAAAACACACACACACACACACACACACACACACACACACACACACACACACACTGTGACACTGACTTATCGCTCTTCCAGTTTTGGTGCAACTTTTCTCGGAGTCTGCTCATCGTCTATTAAAAGCAGATTTTAGCCAGTTCTCAATCGACTGAATCCAGTTGGTGGTGTTTGGTTCTGTCGAACTCTGACACCGACCTGGCAGGCGAGAAGACTTGCGTCCATAACACTTCCATAGAAAACCGCTTCCAAAGAGACAGACGCTGTGAAACTGCTTGGCAGCTGACTGGGCCTGTCCATCAATCTCTGACACAGCTGGGCTTCGACCAATCAGGATGCTGCGCGCTTGGAATGGGACCGAGGCGAGCGGGATCTGCAGAGCTTTGAAATGTCCCTTTCTCGTTGTGATTTCATAATCTCGCACGATCCGTCATCCTTGGAACCAAACTATAACACTTTATTGCTTCTGTTGATGGGTGAGGAACAGTCTGGCAGTCGATCAACTCCAGTAAAAGCCTCATTTAGACACTCTTCTTTGTCCTCGATCAAAAGGATCCTGTGCACAGAGAACGGGCCGCGTGTTTGCGTTGACGACAGGCTGCAGGAGCGATCTTGGCATCAGGCCCTCAGAATCGCTCTGACCCGATTCCTTCATTCAGAGACTGCACCCACTACATTTCCATCAAAAGGTCTGTGCCGTGATTTCTGTAGAATTTTGCTGAGTAGAAACGCTGCAGTCCTCTGGATTCAGGTCGGCTGTTGCCTGGAGGCAAATAATAAAAAAGAAATAAACAGAGGTTTCCACGGTTGGATAACGACTCTGTTCTCTAATTGTCTGGTTGCCTCGGGATTTCGAGCCCCTTCACCTCGTTGTCTTCCGCTTGACACCAACCGTACGGCTCAAACTTTTTTTCCCCAGACAAACAAACCTCATTCCCGATTCTAGTGGAGATCTCCCGAGTTCTCCGACGTGTCTGGTTGAGTTCTGAGGAAATGCGTTTGAAACGAAAGAACACCCACAACAACAAAAAAAAGAAAAAGGCGCAGCCTCGCCTCTGAATTCTCTCAAAGCTTTGAAGCTTTGAGGAGGTAAAACTTGAGGGTACTTGAAGTCATCGGTGTCGAAGAAGGTTTTGTTTTTTTATCATTTTATTCGAGACACTCCAACAACCTTAAAGGTTGTGAAGGACAAAAGAGGAGGAACATCTGAGCGGAGCTCCGTTTCCATCACTCCTTGTGACTTGACTGGAGGCGGAGGAGGATTCAGACGCTAACAAGCGGAATCGCCCGTGAAGCGCACCCGCCCACTTCCTGTGGAGGTTCTCCGCAATGTGAAATTCGATGTGATTTCTTTTTTGGGGTGGGGGGGCGAGTGGGAACCGGCGCCCGGCGTGGGCACGCTCTCGCCACGTACGTTTGCTTGGCTGCTGCCGATTGGCCCTTCTCTTTGCGGGTGAGGGTGAGGGCGGGGGCTGGCGCGGAGCGCCGATGAGTTCAGCCTGTAGATTAGTGTTTTTACAGCTTGGAGAGGAGTGAGCTGTACAAACAGAAGCGCGCGACGGTTGTGTGACGGCGTGTTGGGACGTTTGTGCGTCAGTCTCTTTCGTAGGGGCTTGTTTTGAAGAGGTTGTGGCAGCGCCGCGGTGTGGGGCGGGGGAGAGACGTGTCACTTCATCATGCAAAATACTCCAAACGGCTACAATCAACATGCGTATCTCAAGTCGATACTCATCCCGACGCTGCAGCAGCACTACAGAATGTAAAGGGACAGATCCAAACAACACATGAGACATTCAAGAACAGCAAATATCCAGGTGATTTGACGATTTCATGAAGTGTTCCAGTGAAAAGTGACGAGCAGCCGTCATCGAGCAGAGGGGCTCTTCACCAACCCTCTGTTATAATGGCTATCATAACAAATGGACAGAATGAAAAGGGAAAAAAAACCCAATCAGCAACTGTGAAAGGATGAAAGACTACTTGAAGATGGAGAAAAAGAGATACACAATGATGGAAACAGTGTTTGTCAGCATGAATATCGTTAGAATGATTCACAATATTCTGAGTTGTCACATCCTTTGGTAAAGTACGATTGTTGAAGGCGAAATCCCACAAATGCTGGACGACAACTGTCACCTGGAGCTGATTCGCTTCCTTATTTCATCGGACAGAATAGAAAACATCCCCACACTTCCGGCACTGACTGGTACTTTCCTCATATTTATTGGATGATGTCAGCAAAGGTAAACTCTCACCTTGTCCAGTGGAAACCGTCGTTGCTGAGTTCATCCCTCTCCTGGCGTGAGTAGGCACCCTCATTACAAAACCGCGCAACCGCACTGTCGCAGGAAATGAGTCTACATGAGTGGAAGCTTTCCAACTAGAAGAGTCACGAGTTAGTCTTAGCCAACAGTGTGTGATGACCTCTTAACGCTTGTAAATGTGGGATAAAAAAAACCCCCACCTGATCCCTTTCAAAACAAACCTGATAGTCACCTGAGAGTCAGCCACAGTGTTTTTGGGTACTTGCGCTTAAAAGAGGCACTTTCTAAAGACTTTTAAGCAGGTTCCTTGTGAGTAGGAATGTCAGAGCCTTAAAAGGAGTGAAAAATGGACCCCAAAGTGCTTTATTAGCGCGCGGGCGGCTGTCGGAGCAAGAAAGAATGGCAGGAGACTGATTTTAATGCGCGGCCAGCCTGTGGGTGTGGGTCAGCTACCATGGAAGAACAATGGAGGGTGTTTCCTGTTGGAGTCAAAGCGCCTCTGCTACCAGCTTCCTCTGATTACCGAAGGGAGCGTGTGCTTGCCGTCCCGTGCGCTCGCTGTTGCCACGTCCGAGCCATGCCCGGCACTGCAGGCAGACGCTTCACCCTGTTCTCCGACAGCGGTTAGAGAGGGGCCCGAAAAGGCAGCGCGAGGGGCCGGACAGCTCCGGCGTCCACACGTCAGGGCCGGCGGGGGTCGCGAACCCCGCCGGCTCGCGCGTAAATCAGCAGGTGCGCCCCGCGTCCGCCCTGACATCACATCGCGGCGGTCCGGCCAAAGAAAGCAGAGCAAGAACAATGTGGGAGCGAGAGGTGAAAACCAGCGTGTCGCCCCCGGCGCTTTGACTCACTTCGATAAATAACAGATCGTCCAGAAAAGCTTCCATTTGCTGCGCTTTTGGGGCGGGATGATGCTTTTTATTCTCTTTTTTTCTTGGTTGAACTGTTTGACAACAGCTCATCATCTTTTGTGTCCCAAAATTGAGCCTTTTCTCAGTTGCTTTTTGACTCCTGTGTTTATCTTTCCCACTAATGCCGCCTTTCAAAAGTGGGATTTTGTTTCGGGTAGTTTGTACAATGACATGCGATTTTAAAGCGACACGCAGGAAGTGATCGGATTTTCCTAATGTTTGAACGCAGAAAGTCTCCGTACAGAACTTTAAAAACAGTCGGATCTGAAAACCTGGTAGAACTCCGATTGAATGCTCAATTGTTGTTGTTTACTTGTCATCAATCCACCCTACAGTCCGTCACAAATGGGTTTCTTTGGGGACTGTAAGGAGCTTTTCTGGCAACAGGAAAGGCTTACGTTTTTCAAGCCATTGTTCGGCAGCAGGCAGCTGGCTCGGATTGTTCTCGCGTTCGAGGGGAGGTTTGGCCGCGTCACCCTGATGTTTATATTCCCTCTTTTGTGCCCCCCCCCCACTACCCCCCGGAGGACGTGTTTATGTCTCCCGGACAGTCCGGCTTTGTCCGCTGTCGCTGGTTTCTCACTTTTTCAGATGTGTTTACTCGACTTCTTCGATACCCCGACGCCTTTCTGCCGCCGAAATGACGGGAAATCGGAGACGTCAAAAAAAGGCCGTCGAGGCTCCGAGTTCAAGACGCTTCGGAACAAAAAGGGGTCCTTTGTGGGGAAGTTCTTTTGAATTATATGTATAAAAAAAAAAAAGCCGTCAGCGTGATAATTGCTGTTTACTGTTAGCGCCGATCACTTTCGAAGCGCAATCAAGTTTGGTGATGAAGCCTTCGTGAAAAGCCGCCCGGCTGTTTGTTTACCGTCTGCGGGGGGTTTGTGCGTCTCCGCTGTGAAACGGCGTCGGCAGAGTGATAATTAAGACGAGGGGGGGTTTGTCTCGGGTCCAAGAGGAGGAGGGCGGGCGGAGGGGGGGAGGGCGGGATGGACGGAGTGATGTCACCGGTCCTGCAGGAGGCCCGTGTTTACCACATAGCACATCTCCCCCCGGGGAGGGTAAAAGTGACGGTGGCGGCTAATGGAAACTCTGAGGGACATCGGCGCAATTAAAGCGACCGCACATTCCTGCAGAGCTCAGGAAGACGGGAGCGGTCACTTTTTCAAATCTAACCGAGTGTCAGGATCATGAAAGGTCGCCAAAGTCGTTGAACACAATCAATGTAATGAGCCCCCCGCGTCCCCAGGTGGGAGGTAAATTCATTTTCAGCTGCATTGCGTTGCTAAATTTGGACTCGCGGTGCGCAGACTCGCGCTTTCTTCCCCAGACCTCTGCACTGCTGATGTCTTTCCTTACTTGCTTTCCCCCCCTCGCTCTCACCTGTCATTTAAACAATGTGGACCAAGTTGTGAAATCAGTGTAACGACTGTAATGATACAGAGGCTGGAATTGAAGGAAAGCCAAAGTAATAAACTGGCTGAGATGTACAAACACAAACGTTTGCAGGACTTTGATTCCTGAGCCATTAATTAGTCCCTGCACCAAAGTGGTTGTGTGATTGCCCCAATGGCTGGTTGGTTGGGGTCTGTCTGGGAGCAGAAAAACACTAAAGGTTGCCACTGGATATGCAGTAAATCTGCAGGATGGGTGAGGAGTGGTACGAAGAAGAGGTGGGCCAATGTTGGGGGTCATCTGGTGATTCCAAGGGATGGAAAATACCATTTCTGTAGCGTCAGGAAAGGCTTGCGTTGGCAGCTGGTCTTCACACAGAATACTTGTTGCCATGTAGCGATTGTTGCCATGTGGTCTTTGT
Source organism: Malacoctenus gilli (assembly GCA_032164315.1). Lineage (NCBI taxonomy): Eukaryota > Metazoa > Chordata > Actinopteri > Blenniiformes > Labrisomidae > Malacoctenus > Malacoctenus gilli. Next base: position 3,295,633 of record JASSRZ010000080.1, on the reverse strand, counting down.
TGCTAGGTGCCCATTGTTGCTCTGTATTGTCAAATTATACTTAAGCTTCCCAAATACTTTCAGTCATTCTTAGGTGCATTCATCTGATTAGAAACAGAACACATACATGAAATTTAGACATCTTTTCTTTTTATGTTAAAGCGTTTACCTGCTAAACTGTGATAAAATTTCAAACTAAGTGGTTAAAAAAGATTGTCACCCAATCTGCCACTTTTTGACGAGACTTTTTTTCCAAAGAGACCTTCTCAGGACCTTGTCACTTGTTGTTTTTATCGAATCTTAATCTTTATTTGTATAAAACTTTTTACTGCCTTTTTTTTTGTATTTGTTTTTGAAAAGCCAGTGTGCCTGATCAAATTCAACAGCACCTCCACGACAGCATTCCAAAAAAGAAAGTTACTCAGTGTCCAAGTTGCTGCTTTACCAGCGGCTTAATCTTCACCAAGGAGATCCAAACCTTTACCAGCACTCGCGCGCCTCTTTAAAGCCGCTCCACTGCTGTGGAAACAAGAGACTCCTGTTTGTCAAAACTCGTCTGCGCTTTCATCTCCGGAGTCTTTCATGTCACGGGCCGGCTGCAGGAAATGCCGGGCTGGAATAGGTGATCATACGCATGCAGGAGGGGGGGAATTTTTTCTTTCCACGATGTTCCATTTCCCTCATCACCTAATACAGTAAACATGTTGCTGGTGTGAATTCCCCCTGACATTTCCAGTGTGCAGCTGAGCACACGCCAAGAGGATGCGGCGCAGGAATGCAAAGGGCAAAGAGCGGCAGCAGCCTTATCGTGACCTGCCAGGCCCCCTTTTTTTTTTCTCTCTCTCTCTCTGGACACGCTCCTGATGACATTCCAGAGCCGCCGTTCGTGCTGAAAAAGGTGTCCGACGCCGCTCCGGCACAGCGTCCAACCCGGGAATTCCTGCAAATAATCGACCGAATAACAAGCAGGCATGACGTCAGGCGCATTTCCTCCGCGCAGTCATCCATGAAGTCACGGTTGTGTTTGGAAAACAGTCTATACTTAGTCCTGATGGAAGAACACGCGTCCTCGCTGTTGCGTTTCCTGACGAAAGTCATTTCATAGATGTGACGTGTCTTGTGTTGTCGATGCGATTTGATGTTGGTTGCAGTTGCAGCACACTGGCTTCCAACCTCGTTTCCTGGAGCCACCAAAATGGGCCTCGAAAGGGAGATTGTGGACCCCAACTTAAAGCTTTGATTTGCCGCAAACATCACACTGAAGCCCAACCTTGGTTTTATACATGATAGCATGAGCATCAGCAAGCACACATGTTGTGTAGCTGATATCCGTCATATCCGAGCTGAAACTCCGAGATGGTGAATACAGTTACTCATGTGGTGCATCAACCTAACTCCAGTGCTCATTTATGCACAATAACAGTTCTTTTTTTGTTTTTTTTTGTAAGTAGCTTCTTGTGTGTCCCAATTCATCATTTAATATTGAGTGTTGCGTGTTGTTGGACTGCCTGCGAGCTAAAACTGATGTTTGACGGTGGCTATAATAAGATTTTGGAGTTTTTATCCTTATTTCTGATATTTTCTCTTTTAGAAACTCATTTTCACTTCTAAAAAATGTGCCAGCATCACAGTGTTCCCGAATCTGTCTGTTGGTTTCCTAAGCTGATTAGAAGCACATTTATATCCTACATGTAAACAGTGCACCACCCTGCAGTGATGGCCAAACGTGGCCGTTTTTGGGGCTGGAAGACGAGCTGAAACGTTGGCGTATTTGACATTTACATACGGCGCTCGAACTTGGTCCAGATCCCCCCCCTTATTGCCTCTGAGACATTTCTTAAATGAGCCTAATGGGAACATGATGTGCAGGCACAGACAGAGATAGCACTGTCGGCCGCAGCCGCGCTCCGCTCCGACATGTGAGCGGTAATCTGATTCCCGCTCCACTAAGGCAAAGAGATGACATGACCTGACCTGCGCTGAGCCACGTGAGGACCAGCATGAAGGTTAACCGTGCATTCTTCCCGCGCATCATCAGCGGTGCTCCCGATTCCTCGGTACAAACTGATGGAGATCAACCCAGCGAGCATGAATCATTCATTCGGTCGGAAACTTTTCATGCGGCCGCTGCAGGAAAACAAACTTTCCTGCCTGTCACTCTTTTTGACACCCGCATGAATAAAAAACACATCTCGGGATGTGCGGGTTATTTTTTGGGGGGCTCTCAGGATTTGGGTAAAGTGGTTGCATTTTCATAAACAGGTTCGCAGAGAGGTAAAAAAAAAAAAAAAATGAAGCCTTTCGCATTGAATCATTGATGCAAAACGGGTTCAAGCAGAGAGTTCAAAGCCTTCGGAGAGATTAAATTTCCCCTCGTTTCGTTTTTTTTTTGGATTGGAATGACGCAAAAAGTGAAACACAATTTTGTGTTTTGAAATTTAAATGCGCTACGGCGTCTGAATATAAACAGCTTTTTGTCACCCCAAAAAGAACCGAGTTAGTTAGATTTCTCAATAAAAAGGCAGCTCTTGCTCTCTTCCTCTGGGATGACTGTGAATAATCTTAAATGCAGGAGACGGAGGACATCCGTCCATCCGTGATCCGTCGACTCCAGTTCTTCCGAGGGTACTGCACGGTGTTCCCTGGTCAGCTGGGGGACATATTCCCTACAGTGTGTCCAGTTCCTTCCCCAGGGTCTCCTCACAGTGGAACATGCCCCTAACTCCTCCCCAAGGAGGCGACCAAGAGGTGTCCGAAATGGATACCATAGAGGTCTCGGTTGACTCCTCTTGATGTGGAGGAGCAGCAACTCTACTCTGAGCTCCTCCTTCTTCTGAGCGTGTCTCAGCCTCCCCTGGAGGAAAAACGACAGGGGAGACTAAAAACCGATCTGGATTACGTGTTAGTGTAAGCATGCAACCCAGAGGAAGTCACAGGGGACGCATTAAAGACAATAGGAAGGACAATGGAGGAAGAAAACAGACGCTGCACAGAAACGGAAGGACAGACTTGGATGTAATGTGGATACAAACAGGAAGCAGGGGGGGCCTGACAATACACACGTGAAAACTAGGTTAACGATCAGGCGAGACACAGGGAGGGTCAAAGACAAAAACAGACGAAGGACACGAAACAAAGATGAGACAATCTTCAACTACAAGAAACGTAAGAAATAAGATCTCTCTGACAAAGCCAAGAGAGCAGAAGAAGCAGTTAGGATCATCACAGTCGTATTAAATCTCCTGTCCAGCTTTCAGAGTCTCCCAGTCAAAAAGACTCTGCTCTGCTGGTACTGTACGTTGTCTGTGTCCCCCAAACCCCGCTTATTTCACTCTTTACTCCAGAGCGCCACATGCAGCAGCCCAGCTCCATTGTAAACGCTGACCTTTCTTTTTCACAAACACGCCATTTCCTCTGCTTCCCGTGCCGCCTGCTACCAGCCTCATAAAGTTTATCTAACGCGAGTCTTTGCAATTCGTCTTTTTTCTTTTTGTACTCGAGGCAGTGAAAACAAAAATATTATGTTCAGAGAGTTTCCTCGCTTCATTTTTCATTTCTAGGTTCTTTGTCACATCAAAATTGGTAAAGGACAGACGGATTAGCAGGAACTCATCAGACATGTTATTTTTGCTACAAAACACATGAGTTTGACAATGAAAAATGTTCTAATTGTGTGGTGGGAATATTTTCTGGTATATTTCCAGGAGTTCAAATTCCAGCTTGTTCCAAACCAATATGAAGAACGTATCTTAAATACAAGGTTTGAACAACACTGAGCAAGCCAGGTGCACCCGCCCATTGACAGCTCTTGTAGATTCACTGAGCAGTCGGAAGAGTTACTGTTATCCCCCCCCCCCCACACACACACACACACACGGTGACAGTTGTGACAGATCTCAGGACCAACTATTATTACTGGCTAACAAGTAGACTGTGACCGAGTGACAGCTCCACTGTCTGAGAGGGACAGAAAGGCTCCCATTCATCTGGATTTGGATCCTGACCCAACTCATTCCTGCCTTTATTCCGGAGACTCGCGCTGTCCATCAGAGTGACGGACAGCGTCCCTATAAAAGATCTCACATTTCTGCTCTGACCCAATCCAAGAGATTTCACCGATAGAAAGACGTTCAGAGAAAGTCTATAGTTCCCTTCTTCTGATTTCTGATTGGTCAAAGCATCCCAGTGAAGCCAAACATTTATATCCCCACAAAACTTGCCAACACTTCTGTACTGGACATACAGATCATGCTCACCCTATTATATCCTGTCACCTCTATTAAAAGGATTAGAACAATGTTGTCTGCATTTCAAAGCAACATATTGTCTAAGAAGTTGTACCATGAAAACTACACATAAGACTCCTCAGGTAGAAGCAGTGCCAAGTCACTGATCGCCACAGAAGCTCATCATACAATCGTATCAGCTGACAATCAGGCTTTGATATGAAGCATCTGTAAGAACACATTAGTTTGCATTAATGGTCCCCTTTTGACGATCACTTACCAGGAGGCCCGAGCCTGAACGGTGCAGATAAGAGTCATTAAAGCAACGCGTCTCCTGGAAGGTCACAACTCCCCTTGTGTCGATGTGTCATGTGGTGATGTTTCAATTACTTGCATATTTCAAAGTGCCTCTTTTAAACCGGCTTCCTTGACAAATTAATGCGCCGCGATCGGCAGCTTCAACAAGATTATCTTGTGTCCTTTACCCGGGACAACGGTACCTTTTTTTTAAAAAAGAAATGCGACTTGGTTCTTCCTGCACTGCATGCGGCATCAAATTGAATTGCACCGTGAAATCAGTTGCTTTAATGAGAGCTTTAAGATTTCCAACAGTGTTTCAAAGGAGTGCATTGTTGGACTTCCAGCTCGTAGACACAGGACACAGTTCCCTGGTAAACATGTGTCTGACAGCTGTGTTTGCCAGAACTTTGGAGTTTAGAAGCATAAGAAAAAACACATCATCACTAAAAAAGAGTTAGCAGTTTGTAGTTTGAGGAGAGTTTCTGAGGGGAATGTCTCCAGTCCATCATAAATAAGCTAAAAACAACAGATAAACAGTATTTAAAAAGCTGGTTAATGCTCATGTAAAGTTGTTTAAAACTATCTGAAGGCAAGTGATTCAAAGCCAAATTTTGATAACGTTCCAAGTACTTAAAGACATCTTTCAATATCTTCGGGTTATTCTGATAATGAAGCTGTGAGCTCAGTTGGACGCAGGGAGACAGATGGGAAATATCAAGCAATACGCTCATTAAAGCTGCAGTAATTTCAGTTCTAAAGTAGCTTTTGTAAAAAACACATAGGGTGTAGTTCTTCAGTGGATGCAGCAGATCACTGAGACACAACAGACACCCGTTAGATATGTGGATGAGTCAAGCGGTTTACATCACAGATGCAAACTCGGCTTCCCCTTTGACATTTACAGCTTTTTTTCCCACCAATCCTGCAAACCTCCAGACAATAACAAACCGTAAATAATAACTATTTGCAAACACCGCCGAGTCTCCGCCTGCGGCCAGCGAGCGCCGTGCCGCTCGCATTCCTCCCGTGCTGGCCTGCAGGCCGCGTTTGACAGGAAACATCACAGGAAGCCACTGCCCAGGAGCAAGTGAGGGTGGGTGGTGGGTGGTGGTGGGAGGGGGACGAGTTCCCCCCCCAGCCCCCCGCCCAGCCCACCAGGCCAGGTCAGACCTCTCTTCGTCAGATGCTGCGGGGGCGATGCAGCTCTTTGTGTGGAGCCTCCGCTGTGGATTCGCTGCATCCCTTCTGACTGTCAGCAGGACAAGAAGAGCAGCACAGGCAGACAGCCTGAACTCCATCAGTCGATTCAGACCGTCCGTCCTGTGTGGTGGGAATCACTAAACCTCCACATTCAGACAGTTTGGCAATCCTGTGACCCTTTAAAGCTGCATTTTAGCTTCTTTGATGTCAAACAACGCAAGATTGACTTTCTGGAGCCGGCGTCCGTGCTTAGTCCCGCCCCTTCTACGGCGTCAGCCAAACTGCCTATAATTTGATTAATTTCAAGAGCACCCATATGTACCCCACGTGATGTGCACATCACTTAGTGCAGATTATTATTTTAATGCAGGGCTTTTTATTGCTGTGTGGACTTTTATTCGTATAAAACAGCTTACCACCTGCAGCGCCCCCACCTGGTTGCCGCTGAAATTGCCAGAGCAACTTGTGGGCAACACACTCAACTCCAAATTGTTCCCAATAACATGCTGGCAAATTTGGGGTTCAGTGTCTTGACCCAATGGCCACAGCTGCCTCAGACAAGTCAAATAACAGCGTACCGATGCTCATGGCAAATAGATGCTAAGCGTGACAAACTCACGAGTAGTCTGCAGTATACAGCTTGTAAAGCATTGCACCTGCAACACTTATTGTTTGCTGTGGAGCTGAATTTCTACTTCGTTATCCGGATCAATAATTCCGATTTTCAGTGGAGACTTTTGCACCATTTAGGGAACTTAAAGAGGTGGCAAAGACACTGAGTGCTTTCAGAGAAAGATCATGTGACGATCAGAGAAACGATGTGTCGTTTCTTTGTTTGTTCAAGTCAAACACGGCATATAAATGTGACTGTATGCTCGGTACAACCCGTGATTATGGTGTTTTGAGGTACACTGAGTTCAGCATGTTTTTTTAGGTGAGTCTGCAGCAGTGACAGGACCCTCCCTCCTCTCAGGAAGCGCGCCCCAAATGATAATCTGGCAGACTGAAGGGGTCTTCAAAGTGCCAGCAGTGGAAGGGAAGTGTGCTTAGATTAGCTGCGTTATCGAGCCTCGACATGGCACAGGAAACAAGAGAGCCCCCCCCCCCTTGCCCCCCCCCCATCAAAGGCCGGGCAGATCTAACGCAGTGCAGAGCATCGGTTTTCAGTAGCCTCCCACTTCAAACCTCTCTCGACTCCAGCCGTTTCTTCAAAGTCGCCTTTTTCTCTGGAGAGGCGCTGCCACAGGAAGGAGCCCGGAGTTATTCTGCGTGGTTGTGTCGTGTTGAGAAGGATAGCACAAAGAGGAGACAAAACTGTTTGCTGATAGCTTCGAACAGGAAGTCAACACATCTAACTCATCTAACTTTTGCCTTCAGCTCCACTGCTTTCATGAAGTGTGGTTTCTGCGACATAAATGACACCTGGAAGCTGTTTATTGGCTATTTTAGAGTGTCTATCGCGCCTACAAGCTGCGTTGTCGTCAACAGGAGGTGGTCGGGGTGGATGGTGGGTATACGTGGTAAAAAACACACGTCAAATACATGCCAAATCTCGACCTGCATGTTTGCCGTTCAGTTTTTCGTCGTCCAAATCGTCGCGGTCGAGTGAAGACGTGCGCTGACGTGCGGAACGATGACCTCTCACCTTCCTTTGCTCTGAGTCCGCGGTGGTTTCGAAGGCAATTCATTGCATTACCGCGGTGATTCCATTAACTGCGTCCAAGTGAAAGCGCAGGCTCTTCAGCATCGAGTTAACGGAAGATGCTCTGCGATAGAGACTAGTGCTAACTGAATGAAAGCTGGAGGGGCCTTCCATAAGAATTAATCTACCTTGAAGAGGCCGTTGCGCTCGCAGACACCGTATTTTATGCCCCCCCCCCCCCCCGTGGAAATCAGACCCCCCCCCTCGCCCGACTAACGATGACAAATTCGTGCCGCGGAAAGGAACCCACTGATAAACATCCGCGTGCGGCAGGTTAGCATCCTCCTTCACTCCCCTCGAAACGATGCGCTCGACGACCTCCATGCATTTTGATGTCTCCCTCCACGCAGTGAGGTCACCACTCACCCGCTGATTGTGAGTTTCTCGCGCACCAACGAAAGCCAGCCTAATCAGGAATCCCACGCATGAGATTTGGAGGGGGTGGACGCACGCGGAGCGAGCCGTGAAGTGTTGCGGGGGGCGGGGGGGGGACCGTCTTTCTCGAGAGGTGAAGCGAAATTCTATGTTTACTTAAGCAGTTAATCATAGCGGCTCGGGCGTGCAATCAGGGCGAAATGAGAGTCAACGCGGCGGTCCTTTCAGAGCCCCTCGACCACGGCCGTCTTGGTGGCGTCTGCTGCGTGCGGACCGGACTTGACGAAAACACCTGCGTTGAGAGAGAGGGAAAAGAGGCGATGCGTCATGGACCACGATGTTGCTCTTATTTGCTTGTTTGTTTCCTTGGTTCGGCACAGCGGGCGTCTGTTTGTGCTGCAGCAAGGTCGCTGTTTATGTTTAATTAATCATTTTCTACCTCAGAAACCATTTTCGGTCCATTATAGAGTCAGAAGATGAATCATGCAGATTGAGTTAAAGGAGTTTGGGTTTATACGTGACCAGATTCATGTTCTTCGGCAGCAAAAGGTCAACGGATTTAGGTTTGAACTC
>JASSRZ010000080.1:3249772-3270089 GCA_032164315.1 Malacoctenus gilli | reverse complement strand
ACAAAAAAGCTGATGAATTTTTCTTATTTTTTGGACGATCTGAAGAGATCCTTCGATGTTTTTTCAGTGCTGCCATAAAGGTGAGGTTTATTTCCTTAACTTCTCAAAATGTAGCCTTTATTGTTGAGAGTAATTGGAAACTCTAATACAAAACATTATTGTAACTCTCACAAATGAACTGTCTCTCCGTTGGGAATTACATCTGTCAAACGGCACTTTTTGCAAGTGATTTGCGCCAAACACCCGTTCGCTGGTTTTGTTTACTCAGACCTTTATTGCAATCAAATAAAAATTGGGATGTGACACAATTTTGTTTGTCAGAAAGTTTGAACTTGATCCAAATTAGCCAGTCATTCACTGTCATCTGCTTATTTGGTGGCGACAACTTATCACTCCAAAGTTGTTTTTTTCTTTGCCGATTCTCTGACTCACTGTCACGACTTGGGTTCATGATGCTGCTCCCGGATGAGACCGCATCGTCTTCAACACCACACGGCTGCGCTGGGTTGTCACTCGGATATCCGCGCCGCATATAGATGAGCTGGCGGCATTACACGAGACGAGCCTCGAACCCGGAGCCCCGCCCCCACCCCAAAAAAATGCACCCCCCTCACAATTTCCACATCCAACGACGCGTGCTTTTTCCAACGCAACAGTTCCACAAAGTTGAGCTCCAACAGGCGACGCGACGCTGAAATCCTCCCACTCCTCTCGGTAGTAAGTTTCCACAAATAGATCCCACTTTGATGGTCTTCCATTAGCTCAACGAGCAGAAAAACTACGTTCGCTCATTTCGTGCTCGGCGGCCTGATTCTATTAGACTGTTACTCATCGTCTTACTCATCAGAGATGACCAGCTAATGGTTCGGTTCTGAGCTGTTTAACCCCGAGGCCCCTCATTACCTTTTTTTTGCCTGGACCGTAAAGCGCCGACAAAAAAAAAAAAAAAAAATGGACCTCCGATGGGGCTCCGAGGTATCCCATTTTTTACACGCCTAATGGACCACCGGTAATATCCAGAAGCTAATATCCAGTCATTAAACGACAGGCACCGGCAATGCAGACAGCTCGCGGTAATCAGATCAGAGGATAACATTGCCAGACGTTTCAATTTGATTCAAAGATTAGGAATGATGCATTGGCGCGGTGGTTCGTCGGAAAGACAACACGTAGGGAATATTGGCGTGCTGGAGCCGCCCACTGGCAACGTTTGGTCTTTGATTTCACCCCACACTCGGAGCAGAACGCCCCCCCCCCTTGAAAACACAAATAAGGGATGTAAAATGCTTCAGTGTTAACAGATCGCTCAATCTTAAAGAAACCCAGAGAGGAGATGATCTGTTTCATATCATTTCTCCTGGGGCGAAGGCATTTCGGATGAGGTTTCTGTTGGCTGACCATCAGGGGTGGTTCTAGAAAGAAAGTCCATCAAAAGTCAGTCAAAAAGGAAGAGTCCCGATCCATCAAGGAAGCGTTGCAGGAGGTTGAAATCACTAAACAACGCACAAAAAATGATTTGTGATTTGTGTTTTTGTCAATTATTTCTTTCTTAGCTTTACAAAAGCTATCAAAATGATTCCTTATGCAGGGTTATGCTTATAAAATCAAGATATATTTCAGTTCATATGGCTTCATGTGCACATCGGACACGAGCAACAGAAGTCGAGTTGCGTTCAGGACCACTAAGTCGTCCACCCTCCATTCATCCTTCAGGTTTCATGAGGTCTGTTGCAGCAGCGGCAGCAGCAGAGTGCTCAGACAGTTTCTCTACTTTCTATTCTAGTTTTTGTTTGTAGCAACTTGAGAGTGTCTCTCTGACGGGCTGCATCCTCCCCTGACAGACGTCAACGTCCCATAAATCCCCCCAAAACATTCAAGACGGCGGAGTGACGCATCCGTAATCCCCGTTGATTAAACCGAGTAATTATGCCGCCGCTTACATTTCAGCCTCTCTTGTTTGCACGGCTGGTATGAGAACAACAAAGGCAACGTTTCAGTCATCTTCGGCCTCTTTTTTTGTTCCTGCGTCATCAAAACATCGAACGCGATCTGAGAAAGTTTGTTTCTATGCAGTTATGAGGTGTTTTAATCCGGTGTTGATTCCAAAACAAGTTCTGCGGCATCACTCATCAGCGAGTGTGAGTGACGGACATTAGCTGCGGCCTTCCTCAGAACTTTGAGATTAAAATCAAAAGTTATGTCTTTGTAATCCCGTGTTTGATGCCCACCCTGGTATGCGGGGTCTCCGATTTGCATCACGTAAGCTGCCGTCTGCAAGGAGAAACAGCATGGCCCAGCGTCTACACGGGCGGGAAGGAAATCCAAATACTGGGAAGATGATCCAGATACCCCCCCCCCCACACCCTCCCCTGCCAGCACACCGACACCAATAAATAAGATATTACACACTGTCCAAAAAAGGAGGGAGAATCTAAACGTGGCGTTATCTTACACAGTTTTTCAGATTGGGCCAGGCGATACCGCCGCGTTTTGGTTTCCCGCGCGACATTGAAAACACACAAAACCTGCGGCATTGTGTAAACTGCGGGTGAATCAGGTCTCAGGAATGCGCCGCGCACAATGCGAGCCGGGCTGGTTAATGGTTATTGAGAGTCCTCCGGAGAAGCGCGGCGGCAGGACGGATCCCCGAGCTGCGCGTCGGCCACACAAAGTCGCCGCTGCCTCTGGCCTTCACGCACGCCGACCGTGACGACTTTGAAGAGAGAGAGGGAGAGAGAGAGAGAGAGAGAGAGAGAGAGAGAGAGAGAGAGAGAGAGAGACGGTGTGCACGCAAACAAGAAGCCACACCTGCGTAACATAATGCACACCCCACACAACAGCTGTGCAACACTTATTGTGTTTGTGCAGCTTCAAATGTCCAATATTTGTCCGCGGGGTCGCGCAACCCGCGAAGCGTGAGAGTTTTTCAGATGGCGGTTTCCCGCCGTGCGCTCGATAGTAAATGGAATTTATTTATATTGCACATTCTTTCCACTCCAGCAGCCTCGATAGACTTTCATGAGCACTCGCATATTCACGCGCTCCAGCCCAGTTATCCGAGGAACGGAGCTTGGCGTGACTGCTCGACGTCAGAGTCGCTCTGCAATTCAGATTCGCATCGGAATAATTGACTATTTTTTTTTTTGTTTGTTTTGATGATGCGTTGCGGATTCAGTTTGACCTCCGCTCACACGCTCGTAACAGACTGAACAGTCTGGACTAAAACGTGCTAATTTAGCTGCACGGTCCAAAAAGACTTTACTTTATGAGCGTCACGCAGGTGATTAAGTGGCAATGGTGGCCTGAATAACAATTGCAATGCCCCGAGTCGTTAGCTCAACCAAGTCGATTCAATGGTCTTTATGAAAGTAAACACGCCCACCTCTGCACACCTGTGTCTCATTCTCCCCCCTAATATTGTCTGATTAAATATGCGAATTCATTATGTTCTCGTTGTGTTTTTGTTCTTTTCAAGTTGTCTTGTCAGTATTTCTTATTCACTTCCGCCATCGAATCTGATCTCTGTTTTTATCTTCTAACACAGCTAATCGGTGGTTTTGTCATCGCCTGATTCTTTGGCCCCATGCCAAACCCCTGAAACCATTCATCACACCATTTCACGTGCACCAGCCTGTGCCGTACGGAGGAGTGACACGACCGCCAGGTGAGGTTTTTCAACTTTTCCTCAACGTTTACCACTAAAATTCTGAATGGCGCGATGTCGGACACCCTTGTTTACGGTGGTTTTAAACTTGCCACAACCGCTCCCAAGTAAAACGATGAGGGTTCAGGAGAACAAGTGACTTCGTTGTCAGCGATCTTATCCGGTGATCTGCTAAAGAGCGGTACAAGGAGGTGGAAAGTGGACGAAACGGGAGGACTGGTTGAGAGAACGGAAGACAGCCGTTTTTAAAAGATGTCAGCAAAACGCTAAAGATTGCTACAACAGGCCCTGTAGTGTGGAAAACACGTTTCAGTGGTGTTTTTTTGAACCTCCAGGTGAAGAAACAGTCGGTAATTCCAGAGAGCGCGACCCAGGCGCTCAGCTGCGCAGGAAAAGCCGGGGAAACACCTGTATTTGTCCGAGGGACACAATCGCCATCGCTCAGGCAACTTCCTGCCTCGGCAGTTCAGCGGACAGAGGGAGGAAGGGGGGGGGGGGGGCGGGGGGTGGAGAAAAAAAATGGACGCGGCTTCGCTCGCTGCGGCCCTTTTTCAGCCGGACTCTGCTGCGAGGCAGGTGTTGACGAATATACGTTTCAGGCAACTCCACTTTGGCCGGCTTACAGTGCGAAGGAGCCTGAAATAGACCGACCAATAAACACTGTTCTCACCGAGGACCATGAGTCACCGTGATGGGAACGAAAATAGCTTGTTTAACGCCAGACGGAACGAAATTTTGTTAATTTTAAACCTCCAAAGTATCAAAAAAAAGGTACGACTGAAAAAAAAAAATGAAAAAGCTGTCACCCTTCATCTTAATGTGTAACGAATAGATAGTGAACATCAGTGATGTTTCAAATTAAGGGCAACGGAACGGGAACATTTCGATCTAAAAACAGGTCCCAAAGTCTTTCGGACCACTGGACTCCGCCCCCCCCTTTCGAGGCTCTCTGCCAGGACAGACAAACAGGCTGCGAGCAGCAGGGCCGATCCTATCTATCGCTTAGCTGGCTTTCATGTGGGTTGTCACTCCGGGTGCCATTCGATATTCACAGCTTGGGATTGTGATGCGGTTCCACACGCAGCCCATGCGGGCGCCCTCACGGGACACGGCGTCGGCCGACGAACGCCGAAGCCGAAATTGGCCGGTTCGCGTCCAGTTCGAAGCTCTCGTCCCCCTTCGGACGGACGTGGCGGCCTCGGCGCCGGGTGAACCCGGGGAACCTGAGCGGGAGCCGCCCTGACCTCAGGTTGAACCCTCCCCCCCCTTCCTCTGCGCGCCAAGGCGCCTGCTCGCACACGAGCCTGAGACCGCATTCAGAGTTAGAGGTGCGAGTTTCTGCGCCGCTCGCCGCGGCCCTCTTTGGCTGCGGCGCGCGTAATGACAACCCTGAAGACGCAAGCAATTCCCCCCTCGCGTCGTAAACTGGCGAGCAACAAGTTGGCGCAGAGGAACGCCGCGCTGGCGGCCCGGACAAGTCGCGGCCAAATGACAGAGTCGGCGGCCTCTATTGTCTCGACACGTTTTCTCTGATCGATGGCGATAAGATTAAAGGGATGCGCCGGCTGCCAACAGGAACAAAGCTTTTAATAGCATGTGGACTAATACGTCCCGCAGCCACATCTGTCGACAGGCTGTTTTTTTCCCTCCTGCTCAGGAATGATAATTTTGATTACATTTAGATGCGTCTGTTCGGCGGGGGGGGGGGGTCTGTTCTGCCCTTCCAGCTCCGCTCGCCAAAAGGTCACAGGTGCCGCAGCTGATCCCGGGCCTCGGCGGTCAAAAGGCTATCGCAAGGCAAACAGAGGGAAACGCTAATGATTTAGAGTCGCCGACTGACCCCGCGTGCAGGTTTTTTGGGGCCACGGGAGGAAACCGGAGTCGCGAGAGGAAAGGCTACACCTGCACGGGGAGGATCCACAACGTCTGCAAGGGTCGGTCGGTCCGCCCCATGCGCACGAATCCAGAACCTTCTCGTTGTGGGACGAGAGCACGGACCACCGCACCAGCGTGCAGAGTTCAGGGTGGTTGTAGGAGCGCCAAACGTACAAGCGTGCTGAAGCCTTGATGCACAAGGTGGTTCATAGAGATTGCAACGAGCACAATAGTATCTACTGAACACATCTGATTTCGGTATTGTTTTTCAGAAGTGGTTCTGCTTCCTAGCGCTCACAAGCAGCGCGAAGAGTCAACTTCTTTACCGAGAAGCACTCGGAGTAAACCAAACGTCCCCCCCCCCCCCCGGGAGACGCCGCCCGGTGACCTTTCCTCCTGCAACCTGGTGCAGACCCGAAGGGCCACAAACAGTTTGGACGACTCCCCGCTGAACACTCGTGAAGAGCCACAGCTGACGCAACAGCTGATTCTCAACTGAAAAAAAAAGTAATTCAGAAGATTACGCGACAACTCCGTCCTAACCTGCAAGCATCGATCATGAAGCGGCAGCAGAGGCGTCGATGCGCCTGCGGGTCCAATGTTTCAATCGGCTTGCAAGTTCGTGGGAAGCAAGCGCGCGACTGCTGCCGGTGTTCCCAACGCGAGCTGGCTGACGCCGTGACGCTTCCCACTCGCGGAGCCAAGTTTGCTGACACACCAGAAACTCGCTTTCAAAGTGGGAATTTTGCTTTTAATTACTTTCCCCTGGAAACGAAAAACACACAACCTGACCCTGCAGTGATGACTGACACTGTTTTTCTTCTGTTCGTGTCAGCAGAGGAGGGGGGGGAGGGGTGCTTGGGTAGAACCGCCAATCCATCACGGCGAGAACGCTGCTCATCTCCAGAGAAGGTGAGCTGAGGCTTCTGCCTGCCACACACACACACACACACACACACACACACACACACACACACACTCCTGACCTTTTGCATTGTCGCCAATGCGGTAAATGTTAATACCAGTCTATCCAATAAGCGCTGGCATTTCCACAACCCATCAAATCAGCGGTTTCCAGTCGGACCGCCTCCGAAACTCTGAAACTCGTCCGCATACGTCCAAAAAAAAGTGGGTCTTCCCGCGCATGGACTCATCCACCTCACTATTAGCTGAACCAGCTGAACATTCATTCTTAGGGGTGACCGTCTGAAAGAGGGAGAGCTCTCTGGAGTCATGTCAGGATGAAACCCGGAGAGCGTGGAAGAAACATGACACCCCTTCCCCCTCCCTCTCCCAGCCCCGTCCCAGAGAGACGCTTCCTCCTTCTCAGCCTTATCTTGGGGGGGGGGGGGGGATGAGGGATGGCTCGAGGAAATAACAACACTTCTCTATCTGAATATGTTGATCTCTGATAGGCATCTGGGAGCAGAGACACAACACGCCCTTCCCTCCTCTTCCTTTCCTCTACCAGATCAAGCACCCCTATTACGCCTCCCCCCCCCCTCTTCAAACAGGCCCGTGAATCACCAAATTAAAAAAAAACCCAATGAAAACAAGCAACTTCTCTCGTCGCCCCCCCCTCTGACACAAATAGTGTCTTTAAATAGTGTCTTTTTCATCGTTTGCTCGGGCCTGCTAATTTGTATTAACCAGGCCATTTCAGCGGCTGATTAGCCGAGCGCACGGCGCCGTAATGGCGCAATTACAGCCGAGTGCAAGAGGTCGCCGCAGCGCTTTGGCCACATGTGTCACCGGCTGCTGACAGCGGTTTAATTTAGAGCTCTCGGCGGCCTCCGCGGACGGCGTCAGCCCAGCGGGCGGCCTGCTGAGTCACCGGGCGTCGGCGTGAGCCGCCATCATCGGCGCATTAAAAGTTTTTGCCCCACTCGCCAAAGTTTCTGAATGCTTCCCTGCACCTCGTCCTTTGGCAGGCGTCCATCGCCGCGCCGCGAGCGGGACGACCACCCCCTCCCCCCCCTCCCTTCAAGAAATGAGCGTTTGACATATCTGCAGATCTAAAACACTCGAGATAATTGTAGGTGCCGCGGTGGTAATTACTACGAGACACACACACACGGAAAGTGAGACGTCCGCGGGAGGAGAAACTTCACTCAGACCGTTTGAAGCATCAAAGGAGGTTCATCTGATGATGCTACAGCGGGACGTGAGGACGCAGCCGCTCTGCGTCTGCTGCCACTGTCAGAGACTTTAGCACAGAAGCCTCGATTTATCCTTCAACTTATTCTAAAACCCCTTTATGTAAGTTGAAAATGACGATGTAATTCATCCAGTTTTATCGTTATTGACGACAAAAACGAAACTAAAAAAGGCTCTCCGAGAGCACAAACCTCCGCCAAGTGGTCACACTCTGTTATAACATGTGTCGTTACGTTTTCTTCACCAAAACCAAATCAGCTGTTCCTTGTACTACTCCTGACTCATCCTCCAAACTCCTCCCAAACAAACAAACCAATGTCAGGCATCATAAAACCTCCTTTAAAAGTAAAAAAAACAAATCAGGTGTGGCCTCACAAGCACAAACAACCCATCATGGGAGTGAGTGAAAGAATTCCGACCAAGTTTCCTGATCCTGAACTTGCGCCAGGTCGGCTCCTGACCGAACGGCCGCCGACAAAAGAGGACGGCTCGTCTCGGGCCGAATCAAGTTTTCTCACCTCCTCAGAGCCGTGACTGCGCCCCAGCTGCTGCCGGAGGACACATCAAAAGGGCCGCGCTGGGCACTTAGTGAGACTGCCGCGGCAAAATTAGGCTGGTGATGACAGGGTCTCCGCCAGGTTGGAGTCTGAATGCTCACATACTGTAGTGCCCCCCCCCCCTCCATTAAACGTTAAATGAAAACATCTAAGTGGTAATTGCAGAGGTGAACGAGGTCCAACACCCCTTTGAGCTTATGAGCTCCATGATGTCGTTTCTGAGGCAGGAGACGCCACACGATGTTGTGGTGATGGAAGGGGTCTGGGGGGGTCAATGGAAACATTAAATGACATTAAATTTGGTATTTGAGTATTACAGGGGAACTGAATTGCGAGAGAGGCTCAACCTGCTGTGGTGAAAGAAGAAAGTGCCAAATTTGACATTATAAAAGACCTTTTCTGGTCATAAAAACCAACTCTGGTTCATGACTGCTTGTTCTTTTTCCCAAGCTGTCGATTGACGCACAACTTCCAGACACTTTCTCTCAGAACTCACACATCAATGAACCAGTTTCAAATCAAAAACCACAACAAAACAGGAAAAGCCAAACGACGAACACGACAAGTGTCAATGTTTCTATTTTCATCGCTTCGCCAATAAAAAAGGAGGCTCCATACAACTGCAGACTGAATCCAGTTTGCTGCCACCTGCTGGTCACTCCCACATCAACAGTTGTGCTGTAGCTGCTCTTCTCTCGAAAAACATTCATTAAAACTCTTGCCCTGTCTGTCTTTTGAGCACTTTACACTGTTCATTCTGCGGGCCGGATTCACACTTCGAGGCGTGCCGCGTTGGGGGCCGCGGGCCGCATGTTGGACACCTCACCGCTCTGTAAGCTTGTTTTCGGAGCCGTTCCGTTTGAGGTACGCACACAACAAGCGAAAAAACTCGAGACATGCAAAGTTTTAAGAAAAACCTGAATAGTCTAAGGTGGTTTCAGACATTATGAGGAAGTTATCTCGAAAGTTTGAAAAACTTTCAGTTTTATGACTCTTTAAACTTCGGTATCAAGACGTGAATTCTAGAACTTCGCTTATAATAATCTTAAAGAAGTCAGTTAAAAGAAAGTTATTCTGTGTTTCTATTGAAACTGATGTGAATACAACACAATGTTTCCATTTAGATGACGTCTAAAGACGAACTTTAAGCGTTGTAATAATCCAGGTAAAAATGCGCAGACAGTAAAGTCCGTCAACCCGTTTGGCGTAATTCGTCTCTGCGCGGTATCGTACCCCCCCCCACCGCACTCGGACCCCTCGGTACTCCGCGCGCCCCTCAGTCGTGCCGTTACCTGTTCTTCAGTCGAGCTTTCAGGAAGTTCTTCCCGAACGGAGCCATGACTCGCACGACCCGCGGCCGACGCCACGGGAGCAGCAGCAGCAGAAACGCAGCAGCGGCCCGCTCCGGAACGCGTCACGCTCCCCGCATGGCAGCACGCGGGACGCTCGGGTGTAACAGTGCGGTGGGAGGAAAAGAAGAAGAAGAAGAAGAAGAAAAAAAAAAGTTAAAGGGTGTCCCGGCAGCGACTTCTGTCCGCCCCCATCCCGAACACGGAGGGAGGTGTTTCCCAGGAGCGCCGAGATTTTTTTTTTTTCCTGGTCAAACTCTGCCCCCTTCCACCTGCAGGAG
The DNA here is from genome assembly GCA_032164315.1 of Malacoctenus gilli. NCBI lineage: Eukaryota > Metazoa > Chordata > Actinopteri > Blenniiformes > Labrisomidae > Malacoctenus > Malacoctenus gilli. The sequence continues at coordinate 3,260,206 of JASSRZ010000080.1, read as the reverse complement.
CAACCCCAGGAGACACGCATCCTGGAGGGTGGGGTGTCGAAAAGAAATGCACATACTCGCATTTTTCTGGACTTTAAAATGATACATTTGAAAAGAGAAGCACATTTTTGTTTGCGCAAACATGCGTTTTTACGCACGATTCTGGAAGTCGACCAGGGCTGCGCCAAGCCAAATTGGGAGCCTTAACCCCCCCCCCCCCTTCCCACCCTTTTGTTGCTGTTATTTGTCCAAAAAAAAAGTGCTGCATTCGTAAGCCTCTGGGCTCAGGAGCGCTAACTTCCACCACAAACTCCGAGAAAAGAAGCTTGTTTGTCGGATTACAAGTTCAAACGCAGTGTGACCGTGTCCGGATAAAGCTGCTGCAGAACGACATTTCAGAAAAGAGCAAACAAAAACAAAACAGAAAAACAAAACAAAAAGTGAGACTGTAGTCCCCCCTCATGTCCTTTCAAATGTCTATTTTTTAGGGGCCCTGATTTCACGTGTTCACTTGTGGGTCTCGCCTGCAAACCTACTGCAGAAAAAGCAGTACTGGTAACTGTACTCACTGTGCCCCCCCCCCCTCCCCTCCTGGACAGGGTGCCGTGGCCTGCTCAGCTCTGCTGACTGGCTCTCCCTGCTGGATTCAAATGACAAAGATGGACCTGAGATACGGGAGGAATGTGGCCTGTTTTCACTCGGCGCGACCGTCTCTTCACGCATGAGGCGCTTCCCACTGTATACACGTTGGGTTCTGAAGTCGGTCCAACTGGGCCTGTTTACTTCGCAGTGTTTACTGAGTTGACTTCCTAATGAGGAAAGGGGGGAGGGAGAGACTAATTGCTGTCGCTAGATGTGAAGGAAACAGATAAAGAACCCCGGGCTGAGTTCCACGTCTGACATCAGAGCCACTTTGCAGCCTCCTATCAGAGGATGGCTTTATTTCTAAGTGGAGATTACATGTGCAGACTTCTACATGTTTGTTTATTTTTTGGACTGTGATGCATTGACATCTGCAGTGATGACATAAATTCAAAAATAAGACACCTCCTAAACAGTAAACCAGACCATATATTTCCAATTTGCTGTAACATATTAATAGACCATATATGGACACGTATTGATCCTCGAATATTTCTCAAACACTCCATGCATTGGTCTTTCATCAGTCAATGCATTCAGTAAAGTCGAATAAATAGGTTTATAATTGAATTCTGTTTATGTTTTTCATTGTGTTTACAGCTGCCCTGCAGCGTTCTCCAGGCCAGCCAGCGGTGGGGTCTCTGACACCGGCTGGTGACCCCACGTTTGAGCTCCCCAACTCCAAAGCAAGAAATCCTCCCCGTGACGGCTTGTGTCTGGAAGAACTCGTTCGCCGGGCCCCCTCGTGAGTCAACGCACCACAGTCGTGAGAATATCAAACCGTCTTCTGACTAAAACTTCCTGACTCCATGTATGGGGACAGAGGATTTTTAAACAACTGGCATCGAACCCCTTCCTTTCTTACAACAATTGTTAAAACGTCAATTTCTTCTCCTCAGTCGGAGGACCATCGTGAGGTTGTCTCGTAAGAACTACAACTCCCAGGACTGTGAACCGTTTAAACAAAGAAGAAGCCTTTTGTCACTCAGCAGAGGATTCGGCTGATCTGCTCGTTTGTTGAAGTAGAAACGGGTTCCTGAAGAACCGGCTGATATTTACTTTGGTGGTTAAGCAGGCGGCACAGTCTATCAATGGTGGAACAGCGCTTTTATAAGGTATGAAGTTCTCCAACATATTAGATCACTTTGCTCTCTGAGAGTCTGTACACTTCACTGTCCCTCTTTGCTTCCTTGTAGGCGATCTGACGGAAGCAGTGCTGCTCTGCTCCTCCTGCCTTCCATCATCGTAAGCTGAGTTGTTTGTTTCACTCTGTCTGCGTCCCCTCCTCCACTGAACAGGAGTTGAGCGAAACAGTCACTGGTAGGACAACAACTTCGACTAAAGCAAACAGTTGCTCTTTCGCAGGATGGCAGCTCTTAACCAGCTCAGCCAACCTCTTTGACTCGTTATTTAGCGATAATAACTCGTCTGAGGAAAAGGAAACACACCTGTCGCATTAAAAAAAGACAAAGTGATTCAGGAAAAAAAAAAACATTTGCAAAGTGTGACACAGAGTGAGTGTGATGAGTGTGTGCTCCCTCAGCACCCGACGAGACATCAGCAGGAGACAAGTGCAGCGATAAAATGCGACGTTGCGCACGCCAAGGGGGGCAGAAACAACCGAATTTCCTGAAATCGTGACGCAAAAAACGACGAGGGGGAAAAAAAAGGAAGCAAAGTGACGTCCGAGGAGACGGCGACACAGTGACGGGTGGGGGGGTGGGGGGGGGGGATGATGATGAGGAAGATGGAGAGATGGATGGAGCGGTGGGTGGGTGGGAAGGCAGGGATGGAGATGAGGAGAGGGAGGGTTGGGGGGTGGGGGGAGTGATACCTCTGACATCACAGTGCCTCTCTTATATACGGAGGGAATGGAGCCCGCTGCTCTTCACAGCCACAAGTGGGGGGGAAAAAAGCATCTTGTTGGGATCTGCGAGAAAGAAGGAGACGCGCAAGAAGAAGAAGAAGAAGAAGAAACAGTAGATCTCTCCATCCTCTCGGTCCTGCCTGCGTCTGACCCTTAACCTTATGGACTAGACTCCTCCTGGGGTGAACTCCTCCGCCCGGGACCGCTCTTCGCCCGTTTTCTGGCTGGATTTTTTTTTTTTTTCTTGTGGGTTCAGACTGTCCTTCCTCGTCGCGATGCAGGCACAGCTGGCGTGCGTGTTTTTCCTCTGTCTCACGTACGGCGCCCTCTGTACAGGTGAGCTCGCTTTCAGGACGTTAGGAGGGAGACGCGGGGGGGCGGGTAGGACGAAGGCACGGCGCTGCCACTCCACTGACCGCCTGCGACAGGTGCAGCGTCTGTGACGATCGTCGTGTCAGGGTCAGAAACCAAGGTGTTGCTCTTTGAAGCTATTTCCTGTCACAAGCTGAAATAACCACTTTACCCAGAACTGTATATTAACATGATCATTTAATGATCTGATGCCTCCTGTAGACTTTAAAACTGTTGGATTCTAAATAAAGAGCCTTTTTTAATGAGACAAAACAAAGGGAGACAATTTAATTATTAGTATTTCCTTTTATTTGTCAGTCACTCAAATTTTTCTAGGTTGTTAAATAAGAAATAGTCCTTGTTTGTTCCTGCTTAAGAAAACTAATCTGAATTGAATTAATACAAGAAAATTAAAGTGTCAAAGAACCTCCGATAAATTCACTGTAAACACTGATGTTTTATCATCAAATCTATGCAGAAACAGTTGCCAGGTTGTCAAAATTGCAAAGAATATAATCATTAGGAAGCATTAATGTCACTGTTGAGTGAGTTTTTTGTTTTTCCGCCATCGTTTTGTCAAAAAAATGAGGTGCCCTGTCAACTAGTTCATTGATATTTAAGAAAAAAAAAACATACTATGTGTTGTGATCCTGTCTGTAAACCACTACTTAAACAGGCACGAGTAGGACACTGGATGAGACACAAAACATTCAGTTCTTGCCTGGATAGGAGAGAAGAACGGGATGTTTTCTCTCCGCGCACACAATTATTTGCTTCCTTTCGGTCGCGTTGCACTCCGACAGACTCCCACCAGCTCCTCTCAACTCGATTCAAGAAGGGAGACGGAGACAGTTTGACGTCTCGCTAAAAGGGATAAAAGATGTTCGAATAATTCTGTGTGCGGGGTCGTTGCTATCGACATCTTTGAACACTGCAGACTCAGTTCTGAGGGGACTAAAGCCGTCGAAAGAATTTGTCACACTGAGCCAGAGACTCTTCTTGATGGTTTAATGGTCAAAGAGTGTCAAAGTAAAGGATTTAAATCTTCTGTCTGAAGAAATTTCCTCCCCTTTAAGAACTATGAGCAAACATTCGGTTTGTCTGATTCCATCCTGGTTCCTCTCACCCGCGTGTCAAAGTTCACGAAGAAATCTAGCAGAAGCTCCTAAACAGGCATGTCAGACTAGCGTTACACTGAGCTCCGTGTGTATGAAGCCCCTCATCCTGCTTTTTCTCCTGACAGACGTGGACCAGGAGCAGCGAGCGCTGGAGGAGGAGCTACTCAGCAGCCTCTTCACATCCAAGGTACGCGGCGGCAAGGGGGGGGGGCTTTGTTTTTCCCTTTTTTGCACCTGTAGCATCAGAAGCTGAAAAAGCGCTGACCCCCTTGAGTGTCCAGGTGGTCTTCCATCAGCCACAGCTCGGCGCCAGCTTCCCCAACTGGATTCAAGTCAGTCAGTCCTCATTCAGGGTCCGAAAAAAGCCTCCTTCCGATCACCACGCTTCGTTCTGGAGGAGAGTTGAAAAACCAGAAATGGGGAGTAAGTTGTCGACTTTCACACACCTGTGCCGCACTTTATCAGACAGGTGCGTGCGCTGGGGGAAGCGATGGAGCCGCCGCCACGGGTGCAAATGGGAAAAGCGGCGGCACGGTCGAGTCCTAATGAGATTCAGATGGACCTGACAGCATCAGAGCGACACACCCCCCCCCCCACCCCCCCACGCGCACACCCCCTACCCCCTCAATAAATAACCGCCAGCGCGCAGGAGACGCGGCGGTGACAAATCAGCCGTGTGATCCGCCGCCGCCGATGCTCAGGGGGTTGCTCAGGGGTGATGATCGTAATAAGGAGTTGCCGGATGACTGATGGAGTGCTCGAGAGCCCGGAAAGCGCGGCGTTTCGTCGGCGATGCTCGCGAGCGCTCTCCACGTGAGCAAAGCAAACAATCCCCGCGCTTCCTCGCGCTCCTCCGCCGCCGACGAAATGGACCGACCCGCCCGCTCCTCCTTATCTGATTAGATAGAGGACACGGATCTGCCCCTGTGGCTCCCCTCACTAAGATTACTGTGCAGCGCGGGCAGCTCCATCAGTTAGGGCGGACGCTCTCCGGCTCTGAGCGATTGCACCTGCGAGCCTTAGCAACTAGCATGGAGACTGTAGGAGTTGTGGACAAACAGTGAATGAGTGAATTGAGTTTGAGGTACCTAAATGTTTGCTGGTGCATCTTCTGCAGCATCAGAATCTAATGAAAGTGATTTGATCAATTTTGAGCTCACAAAAAGGAAAATATCTCCGAACTCAATCGTAGATTGGAAGCACAGTTAGTAACAGTACTACAACTTGTCTTTTACATAAAATGCAACTCTGATTGCTTCACAAGACCAAAAAATAAGATGATGGGAGTAACATTTGACACCAGAGATGAGCTGAGATGAGAAAAAACAACTTTAATGCCCAGAAGCTGCACAGAGTAAGCAAAAAAAACCAGGAAATGATGTCAGAACAGCATTTGGTAGTGACGTTATTAATACTCGTACTACTAAATACATAATTAGTGAAAGTGATGGTGTTGTTGCTGTATTTTTGATCTAACATCTGGCAGATTTCTTCCAAACTTCCCTATTACAGTAAAACAATGTAACTTCCTTAGTTGTATGGGGAGGTTGAAACATGGTGTTCTCAGAAAAGTGCCTTGAAGAAGGTGATAATTAATGTTTTTTTGTTTCATGACATCATTACAGACATTGTGCGAGAGTCAGTTGTGATCCAGCGTTGCATTTTGTGTTCCTACACTTCGACGATTGTGATGTGACGGTCTTTAACCAGACTTTTCGAAACACCTGATTGTTTCACGACGTCGAAGACTTTGTTGAACGTCCTCCGTGTCTGTAATTAAACCCGCACCTGCCTCCGCTCCCTCCGTTAATTCCGAAGTGAATTAAAACCCGCCACGTCCCCGATGCGCCATCGATTTTACAAATGTCAGCGGCTCGCGGTTGATCCCCCCCCCCCAGAGTGTTGTTGTGTTGGTTTGTCAGCCCTGCAACTTTTATTACGCCTTCACTCCCAACAAATCAGCCCTGCCCCTAGTGTTTTCACAGCATTGGAGGGGGGGGCACTTTGCTCCTCAGCCGCTCATAAAGGAAAGTGAGTCCTGGAGGGGGCTTCCGGCCATTCGCGATGACTTCACAGGTGACAATTTACTCCGCCCCTCATTTTCTCCACCCCCCCCTTCCCTCTGATAGTCCTCATCTTTCTCCGTGACACCCAGAGGTCTTTGCCAGCGAGGTGTGCCACCCCCCCCACCCCCCGCTCCCCCATGGGGGCCCTTCGCAGACTCATAGCACTCAAACTAGATTATCCCACCGCAGCGAGATGAGGTTAGATGTGGCCGCAGTGTCGTTTGGGGGTGTCTGTGCGCTTATACGAACGGCCCCCAGAAACGGCGCACACATTCGCAAAACTGTCGTCGTAACAAACGGACGTGTGCGTCAGGAAGCACGAGCGCGGCACCGTCAGTGGCTCTCGGGACGTAATTGCCCCGACCCCGTGCTGCCACATTTAGACGGACTCTACCTCAGACCTGCTCGGTGAAAGGGTGTCACAAACAAAACGTGTCTCTCTCACACAGTAACGCACTCACGTCATCCTTTCATACCTCCCATTTAGGACACTGATCTCCAGCTGACGTTCGGGACATTTTGTGTTTGTTCGAGTACAAAATAAAAGCTTTCGTTTCCAGTGACGCTGTTCGTCACTGCCCTGCACGGTAGTATCGCATCCTTCGGCATCGCCACCAGGGGGCAGCTCAGGTTTATTTTAGGACTGCCATGGCAACAGTGACTGTTTAAAAAGGTGGAAGGCTGCTTGTCGGAGAGCGTCGTGTTCAACGCTCTGGAAAGCTCAGCCGGCTGAGCGGAGCCTCACGTCAGGCGTGGCCTTACATAGTGAACCTTTGAGAGATGCCAGTTTCAAAGTGCGCTTTTTTGTGTCTATCACACTTTGTAGCCACACTGCCCCCCATGCTTTCTAGTGGTACTGCAACTTCCAATGCGCATACCCAACTTAGAGCATTTTTTCAACAGCTACAACATACAGACTCTCGATACTATATTTCAGGTAAACAAAACCGGATCTCGGCCTTCGCCTGAGTCCTGATTGTGAATGGTCTGCAGACTTAATGGTCCTAAGACCACAACAGATGACCAGTGATTAGGTCAATTGAACAGAACCGAACTGATGAAAATGAATCAAAAATAGAACAGCAATCAGTTTTTTTTAACCCACATTGAGAAAAGCTTGTGACAATAGAAAAACTACAACTTTTTCAGTTGTGCAATAAAAAATTAACCTTTTTGAAGGTCCAAACAACCTTGTAGGGACCAAAACATTGAATTGTTTGAAGGGTTAAGGTGTAGTTGTAACTTCAGAGTCCCAACCAGGTTAACGATGAGACTAAGTTACAGCTGAAACACATCTGAAAGTGACCGAGTGCATACTTAGGTCCTGTGAAATCAACCGGGGGTCCCATTTCCCCCTCTGAGACTCGGCCCACTGACGCGTGTCCTCTGTTGCTACATGACATGTTGCCACCTGTCCCTGTTGCTATGATTTATTTCCTATTTGTTCCTGTTGTATTGAAGAACCACTTTGTGTGTCCCTCCTGACATATTTCCTGGTGGGAGGCGGCAGGGAGCTCAGGGATCATCCACCTGGGCCTGAAACTAAATGTCCCAGCTGTAGTTAGGAGCCATCACTGCCAGTTGGTTAAAAAGAAAAACATTGATTTTGCTAGAAACAAATTTAAATGCAAGGTTTTGGTTGTAGCCATTCAAAAGGATCATTTCAAAAACATATCTAAAATGTGTCCATCTTCCTTCTCCCTTCTCCTTTTTCTGCCCCCCCCCCCCACCCCTTCCTTTCGCAGATGAAACACAATAAACAGAGTGCCCCCTACTGGCGCGTGTCTCTGGCCAACCTGTGCAGGCTGGTGAACAGCCTGCAGCAGGAGGTGTGGAACGGCGAGGAGGAGGCGGAGGAGCTCGAGGCCGAGGGGGGGCTGGGGGAGGGCAGCCTCCAGCTGCTGGAGGAGCTGTACAGCCTGCAGTACATCTGCAGAGCGCTGCAGAGCCGGGAGGAGAGGGTGAGACATGCACACACACACACAGACACACACACACACACACACAAAAAAAGGAGCTATTTGAGTGAAAAAAACAAACTTTTTTTCAGTTTGCACCAGGGAAAAGTGATGTTTGTATGTTTACTATGTAAAATATTTGGGTTTTTTTCAACATATGTTAGATGAGAAGGAGCTTGAAAAATACTTGTTTACAGGCAGGAGGTATGCGCTCTCCGAGTGCTCCTCGCTTCAAATGAAATAACCTCTGATTCACACTCTGCGCTCGGAGCAAAGCTCCTGAACGTGACGCCTCGGCTCATCGGCGGAGCTTTGACAGATCGCGGCTAATCGCGCCAATTCGCGCCGATTATCTGTTAATCGATAGCAACTTGCAGAGATTAGGGAGCGCGCGAGAAACGAAGAAAAAAGAGGGCCGACGAATCAATTCCAATCGAGCAGAGTCAATAACGGCGCGTCTCGACAGCCGTGAAAATCTGTAAGCACACACTCGCAGCGGCGCTCACACACATACAGATTCACACTGGAGAAAAGAGCACCTCCTCCTCGATTGCCTCCATTATTTCCCCTTCATGCTCGAAGGTTTCACTCTCTTCCCTTCATTTCAATTTAAAAAAATAGCCCAGCACCTGCAGATTAGCACCTTTATAATGATTTGACCACATCCACACGTCCCCGCGGTCCTGCGCCGGCACCCCACTCAGCCGGCCATTTTGTTTTGTTTTTTTTTCTCTTCTGCCCCTGAACAGCTACTGCAAGACTCTTTAGAATATTCAGAGGAGAGCAACGACGCGCCGCTGAAGAGGAAAACCCCCTACATCCTCAAGAGGCAGGCGGGCCACAGCACCAAGTCCCGGAGGCCGTACATCCTAAAGAGGAGCACGCTTTACTGATTGGCCGCCCCCCCTGCGGACCGAGGGGGAGGGGGTGTTTGGAATCGGGGGGGGGGGGGGGTGCCGCACCGTGTACTTCCTGTGATGATGATGTGATTGTATTTTTAATTCCGTCTTATCGTCGCTGCATTTCTTACTTTTTTTTTTTTTTTTCAATTTTCCTCCCCGTTGATTTCGATCCCCGTCCGGACCCTTTCGGTATGTTCGTCCAGCACCGGGGGCGCCTGTGGCTCTTCTGCTCCTCCCAATAAAATCCTGAGCATCAAGCAAACGATGAATCTCTAAAAAAAACAAAACAAAAAAAAACAACAAAAAAAAACAAGGCCTGTATTTATTTCCTCACTTGCACAAAACTCTTTTATTTCAGGGTGTGATTAAAGGATTCACAGTACAAAAACTTGGGGCCATGTGATGAATTTTCACCTCTTTTGGTGCCAACACTTCTGGAAGCATCTTTACAACATTTAATTGTGCAAATTTGGTGGAGGGAAACACTTCTGGAACATCCTGGGCAAAATGTGGATCACGATGCAATGATCATCATCTTCAACTTTATCTTGTCTTCGATTTGGCATTACTGAAAGTATCGATACTCTGTAGACTGAACCTAATTATACAGAAACAATAAGCAAAATGGTGAAACGTACGGTAATTTATACTGATATTATTTATAAAAACTGGATGACTTTCAACTTGAAACTGAAGCTTTTAATTTGAAATGGATTCAGGAAATCGGATTCGCCCAACCAAAACACTTTAACCTCGAGCTTCAAACTGACTTCATTCAACTTAATGGTCCAGCTGCGACATCAAAAAGATTAATAGGAGATAAAATGTGCAACAGCAGCTTTTGTACAAATAAAGTATAAATTATAAGTGCACTTAGTGCATGAACAGTCCATTATGAGTCCTTTTAAATGTGCATAGGGAGTCACGGTGATGTAGGGGTGCCAGGGATTGAACGAGTGCCATCGTGCTCTGCAGGAAGTCTGATCAGCTGCGTTATAACCATGTAGGAATGTGTTTCTTCAGGACGGTGGATTCGCTCCCACTGCTTGAAGTGCAGTCCAGCAGTCGTCACTCGTATCAGACCAGGACGCACTCTGGAGCTGTGGACACGCCCTCCAGCTCACGTTGACTTCCAACGAAAGTGTCCCGGAAACGCTCGTATGCAGACGAAAAATTACTGCACTGGTTTCCATACGTGCAGCAGAGTCCATGCGTAGTTTGAGGTCAGGCGAAACTGGTTTAAAGCGACGGATTACTGGTCACCTCAGCTTTGCCCAGATTCACTGTTTGGTGTCTTTGCTACTATCATTCGTACACTTTGAAAGCTTTTCAGCAGCAGCAGCAGTGAACTCCAACAACTCGGCCCATCCTGAGAGATATTTAAGGTCCAGTTGGAGCGGCACTCGTGTTTTACGACTCCTTGATGTTGATAAGAACATTTCAGCAGCTCGCGTTTCTTTCGGTGCGGAGCTGATTGTTCAAAAGGGCGCTGCAGCCCTCGCAGCCAACGAAGGGGACCCTTTAATGAGAGTCTTGGCCTTGATAAACGGC
>JASSRZ010000080.1:3163439-3179958 GCA_032164315.1 Malacoctenus gilli | reverse complement strand
ACATGTTGTATAGACTTTAAAAATTGCACCGACATGTTTTCTTTAAGGGCCTCAATGCCCTGTGTGCTGGTAAAGTTGCGCCTTCCACTTTCCCAACAAGTGAACCAGGTTGGATTAGGTTGACCATGCACGTTAATTGCTTCAAAAAGAAACTTGAACAAGCCAAAAGCCATTGCAGCCAACATGTCGCAGGATCACAGTGTGAGAGCTGCACTCTCCTCCTGTTTGCAGTCCAACGAGGGGAGACGACTCCTACCTTCGCGGAAGTCGGGCGAAAGTCAGCAGGTGGACCTGGACGGGAGACACATGGAGACGTCTTCTTCTGCTGGATCTGCGGGACAAACACAGACGCAGGTTTCATCAGAGGTGAGAGACTGAAAGGTGGTCCGTCATTGGACAGAGTCACTGACAGCAGCGTGGTGAAGGGAAAGAATTATTCATACAAATGACAACTGCTTCCACAAAACCTTTTGCAATACACGACAGCAAAACCTTATGCTGACGACTGCTCATTGTTTAACATAAATACATTTATTTTTATCTAATATACTTAAGTTTAATTCAATTTTTCCCCTTTTTTTTCAGTTATTCGAGTAACAAAACAAGTTTCATTAGATGTTCATATATGAAAATGAGGTAAATCATTTTTTTTCGTAGTAACATTAAGTTTAACCGTGATAAAGTTTTAAGTTTGTAGTCCAGATACAGTGTCATCACAACGTCCAGATGTAACACTTTCGACCGTTTACCACAGTATATTCAATATATGCGGCATACTGGAGTTTTAACAGTTAAACAAACTTGTAAAGTGACTAAAAATGTATTCTGACCGAGTTTTTTCAAAACCTCGTTGGTCAAAATGACAATAAAAGAGTCTGAATAGAGTCACAACAGTCACCATCAGTTTGCTCTGCAGTATTTCCTATCAGCTGCTGATTCAGTTCAACCACAGACTTTGATATCTCACATACTTTCACATGAGTTCCATGCAGTAACTCTCACTTAGTCAGTGCATCGGATGCATTAGATCTCAAAACATAGAAACTTTTTTACCTTCCTATTGTTTTCAGCCTCCTCATTAAGCTGGTGACCCCCCTGTCCAACCTCTGGCTTGCCAAAACATTCCAGTGAAGACAACCAACCAAATCAACCAACCTCAAAACATACAGAAGAAGAAACTCTCCCTCAAAGACCCCTGTGATCTCCTGCCCACCTCTCCCGAAAAAGAAGGGGCGTTCCCACCCTGAAGTTAGAAACCACTGCGTCACCAAGTGTGGTCCCCTCAATACAGTCTTTGAGACACCCCGTCCGTCACCTTCAGTGATACATCACTCTCAGCATCGGCCCCCCACGCGAGCCGCCGCCTCCGCCGCTGCTGCCTGGTAAACATGACAATAACAAAGTTTGCACAGCACCACCCGAGCCCCTTCCAGCACCCATGCCGCACTTTGCACAACAGAGACACGCGCAGGTAAACAATCAATCCCCAGAAGACTCCGTTACGTCGCCGCCTTACTTTTTGAAGATGACGCTCACCCCCGACGGAGCAAAAAAAAAACAAAAAACCCCAAAAAAACTAAAAGAGGCGCTCTGTCAGGGATGTCCAGGAACATCACTGTCTCTCCGCCTCTGCCTGCGCGCTCGCCGGCTGTCGGCGGCGACGGTGGGTGGGGGGTGGGGGGGGGGGCGCAGCGCTCCCACTCTGAGGCCGGGTAATTGGCTAGAGATGATGGGCCATAAACATACATCACAGGGGCGGCGAAGCGCCAAGCAGACAGCTAACGAAGGCTCTCTCTCTCTCCCCCACCGCGTGGCTCTTGTTTGTCGTACCCGCGCGCACCTCGTTGTCTTCCCCCCTCCCCCCTCCTCCCTCCTCCTCCTCCTCCCTGGATATTCACGCGCTCTGAACACACACGCGGGGGCCGGCCTCGCGTTATCACAGCGGCGAGAGGGGGAGAGGGAAGAGAAGAAGAAGAAAAAAAAAGAGAACAAGAGAAGCGCTGCCTTCTCCCTCCAATCTGTCACCGTGAAGTCACACCGGCGCGCCGCAGGACTTCGCGCGGATTGAGGAGGGGGGAGTGGGGGGGGACCTTTTCGCCAAATTCCTTGGCAACACGACCAGAAGATGCTCTCTTCCCCGCCATTATCGTCCCGCGCCGATAGATAATGGGCGCTACCGGTTGGAAACGTGTCATCGCCAGAACGGATCGGGTGCCCTCTGTCTCGCCATTACTACCGCGGCCCAGCGGTGGATAATAGGCTATCCGTTCCCGCGGCGCTATCGCCGCGGCGCAGACTTTTTCCCTCCATTACCATAACACTTCTGTCATAATAAGCAGGGAGAGCCTTCCAGTCATGACCACGGCTCTCCGAGAGGAGGTCAGTCGTGTCAGGCTGTTTGCTCGCGCGCTGGTAATTGGGAGAAATAAGGCTGTGGCGAGGAAGTAGCGCCGGAGCGCCCCTCGCTCTCCCGCCTCTTGGCGGTTTTCTTTTTTTTTCTTTTTCCCGACGCCGTTGCTGTGATTCAGTAGTATTTCTGAGGAGGTTTGACTTCACATTTTCGTAAGGGCAAAAAAAAAACTATCAGATGTGGGCGAGTGTGCCGGGAAATTTGGACGGTAGAAATTTGATTCATAAAGTCGTAAGAACACTGCGAGAACATTTACGGCGCCTTGGAACTTTTTATTCTCGGAATATGTGATCATTTCTGACAAAGTCTCTCATAATAAGGGAACGATTCAACAGAGTCTGCAGTGAGATTTCACTCACCCCCCCAACTGGCCATTAAATTAGGAACATTTCACTCAGTGATCCTGTTGTTTCACTGGATGTCTTCAAACAAATTGCATGTTTATTGCCTCCGGGTGCAGTTAAAGCCTCTCAGAGACGCAGGGCACAAGCGCTGATCCCGGCTAAGGCCGGGTATCCCCTGCTCAGTCCATCGTTGGGCAACACACAGAAGGTCCAAATCCCATTTACAAACACAGTCACGCCTGAGGGCAATTTAAAGTCACCTCGCCATGTAGCAAGGGAGCTGACCACCCTGCTACGGTCCTTTTAAGGTTTCAATAACTCCTATTGGATGATAAAGATGACTGGGACTCGCTCCATTCTGGGTCACTGGAACGTCTGTGTTTGGGGTACTGCTGTCTTTGCTCTCCTAGTGTTGGGTGTCATGTCTAGTGGTGCAGAGCTCTCCAAGACCCTCCCTTCAAGGATGAGCCATCTGACCCCCTCTCTAAACTAAGACCCACGTCTTCCCAAAAACAACCAAACAATCCCAAAACAAGACGGACAAGAATCCGAGTGAGAGACACAAGAACAAACCTCTAAAAAGTCGCTCCAAAAATACAAACGCAGGTGTCTCGTTCAGCAGCGTTGCCAAATCAGAGACGGTCACCACTCCACGTTGTGGACTGACCATGGACAATAGGAAACTTTATCATTTGATGTGTCATTTGCGGGATTATGTCACTTTTCTACCGTTCCTCTGTTTTCATGGAAAAAATCTCGACAGTTTCCTCGGAGGGTTCTTACCCCCCCACACACACACACACACACGACGGCGTTCCAGCAGATACAGTGTGGCCTAATCGCCATCCTCTAATGCCGTGACATGGGATGAGGATTTCATCTCTAAAATCCACTTCATTCATCTAATCCTCTTCTGTTTCTGGCTCTCCCAGATTTAGTTTGACAGCGCCTCCACCACTCCTCCATCCACCCCCCCCGCCCCCCTTCTTTTCCGAGTGACGAGCGGCAACCTAAAGACCCTCTCCTCTCCTCGCTGTCTCGGCAGACTGCTACATCAAGGGGCGACGAGTGAAAGCGATGGCAGCGCGCTCGGCGAAAACGGTGGGTGATGGTGGGGGTTGGAGGTGGGGGGTGGGGGGGGGTGGGGGAGGTTTGGTCGAGGCGATGCACTCATTATTCAGAGAGACACTCGAGGCCAACGGGAAATGGCACACTTCATTTTTCTTGTCAAACTTCAGGCCGGCTTAATGGCGTGTTCACAGCACGCGGGGAGACAAAGGGATGATGCGGGCCGGCGGCCGGGACGTGGAGGGAGTGCCGATGACGACGGGCGAAAAAAAAAAAAAAAAGGCCCCCGCCGTTGTGGCGGCACGCCCCCTTACCCCGCCACGGCGGACCACCCGAGCGGCCGCGGCAGCTGAGGACGTGGCGCCGGGAAAATGAATACGTCTCATCGTTCAGGGCCGGCGGCGGACGGGAAGCGCGGTGCGGCGAGGAGCTTTCCGAGAGCAAACGTGACATATTGTCTCAATTACGCTGGCGCTGTGGAGAGGCCCAGATGTTCCTATTGTTCGTCCCGTTCCACATCCTCCTGAACCTTCCCTCATTATTGCCTTCATTACCGGTGCCATCGATACGGCAGGCGGGTGCCAGAGAAGCCGGGACGTATCCGCGACTCATCATCCAAACACCAATTAATCATCCGGCCTGCTTTATTACACCGGCACACCTTCCATTGATTTTGGGAACAGTGACGCCCGCTCTTCCCTTGCTAATCAAGGAGCCCCCCCTCACCCACCACCCCAGCCGCAAGCGACGTCTGTAAAGCGAGCCGAGCTCTATATATGTGCGCCCGACTGGAACCGGGCTGTGATTGGCTAGACGATGGGGCAGGTGTTTTTTTCGTTGGCGTCCGGAGAGACCTTCTCGTCCCGGCGCCTTCCAATCTCCAGGCATGGCGGCGGGCAAAGTGGGGTGTCAGACAGCCTCTTTTGTTCCCGTCCTAATTGGGGTAATTTATTGTCCTAACAGGCTGAGCAGCTGTGGCTTTACAGCGTAGCGCCAATTAAATCCAGATGCTGGGATGAAAAGACGGGGGCCCGAACGTGACTGGGGGGACCAATCGCTAATATTAATTCCAATCTTCGTGAGATGAATGTGATGGCGCGCGGTCCTCTCGCAGCGATGGGATGGGGACTCCTGATAGCGGCGGAGACCAGAAACAGTGTGGCCTGTCTGGTAACCCTTCAGGCGCCCGTGTGATCCTGCATGCTATGAGCAACTGCAAATTTCTTATTATATTTGGGAACTTCAAGAAGCCTGATTTAACCATCTTATTTATTATGTTTTTTTTTAAATTTAACTCAATAAAAATTTTAGTCACTATTATTGAGTTTAGCTTCACAAAACAAATAAAAGAAAAAAAAATTGAACTTCCTTCCTCAAAGAATAAAAGCAAAAAAAGTCTATCCTTTTATTTTTATAAAATGAAGGCTTTTTTTGGCAAAAATATTTTGTTTCTTTTTTTTTTGTCTGTCAATTAAAAAATTTTTATACATGTATTTAAATTTGAGAAAATGAAAACAGACCAGACTTAAAAACAACAAATTATAAGAAAACTATTCAAATAAAAAATATTATTGAAATAAAATAAACACTTTCAATAAAAATATTTTAAATAAACAAAATCAAATTAATAAATCTGTAAAAATAGGTAAAGGTGGTTTAATCCTGCAAAGTCACTTTGCCAGAAACGTGAAAAAAAAAAAAAAAATTAAAATCACAGTAGTTCGTCTGTTCTCACCAAATATATAGACAGGAAGTTAAAGAGTTAATCAATCCTATCTTTATTCCACTGTTTAGCTTAAAAGCTTCTTCGCCGTGTGACTGCCACTGCGAAGCAACGCCGGAGTCTGAGAACTTTTGGTCCAATGTCGGGGAAAAAGGAGTATTTCCGTGTCCGTGTTACATAAAAAGACCCTGACGGGGGGGGGGGGGGGGCTCAGGGTAATATGAGCATATAATCTGGGGAATATGGGGGAGCGGCGGAGAGAGAAAATCAGGTCGCCGTGAAGATTTCTCCAGGGCAGGGCTTCACCTCGCCATACTGTGCTTGGCCCCCGCCTGCCTCTCCGGTCCAAGCTCTTTAGACGAAGAGCCCCGGGGACGGACGCAAATGTGAGTAACGAAAGGATGGCGGCAGCGTGAGATCACCGCCGCGGCGCCGCTCACTCGCTCGCTCGCGGAGCGAGCCAGGATACACGCCGGCTCCGCTGGCCTCCAATCTCCGAGGGGAGGAGCGCTGGGAATAAGGAGGACTCGGCTCCCCCTGCCAAGGTTCTTCTGGATTAATTTGTCTATTTAATGAAGTGTTTATCTGCGGGTGCCCACCATTCACTCTGAACGCAGAGTGTGACATGTTTAACATCCTAAATGATTGTGTTTTATTGTCATTTTTCTCCCCCTCCTCCCCCTGATGCTCTGAATCAACTGGAGGTGTTTGTTCTATTTTAATTCAGTTAAGTGCTGCTGATGCAGAGCACAGAATACTGAAGAGTCCAGCTCAGCTTTGACCAAAACAATTAAGGAACGGCCGCCTTTCACGGGGGGGTCTGTGGGAGTTTTACTCAGACATATATATTAAATCTGGAGACCCAAGACAAGTGTTTGAATCCTGAACCGCCCTGCCGGGTCCTTATGCAATACACAATTAAGCACGTCGAAAGAAAACACCGTCTTCCTGGTCTGACATCACCTGACATGTGAGCACAGAACTGGTCAGCTAAGAAATATCTCTGGTTCAGTAGTTTTAGAGATGGTTATGGTTCCAAATCATCAACGGCCCACCGTGATGCGTTTCTTCTCCATATAAGTGTTTGCAATATCGTGCCTCTTTGCAGTATTTGCAGTTTGCTGTTTTCTATTTTTCTTGTTTGCACCCTCTACAGGCTTGGTGTATGTACTGCAGCCTTTTCCGTGAATTCAGCGGTTTCACGAGGACAGAAGTTTTCGCTGACGGACGCATTTTGAGACAAGTTCCAAACTGACGAATCAAACTATTCTGGACCTTCATCAGCCAGCACAATCGAAGCAAGAAGAACATCGTGTCTGTCGAGAATGATAATAGAAATCATAAATTGCTAAGAGAGGTAGAAATGGAATTGTGGTGACAAATTACAAGGTCCGAGTGGCTTTTCGTAGCCAAACCCTGATCAGTCCATCAGGCCGAAGGTGCGGTAATGTGGGGGAAAGAAACACTGAATACGATTTCCAGTTTCCAAACATATTTTGACTGTCCCATGCAGCTGCGGGCCCCAGAGTCTGGTTTCGGTTCTTATCACCTTGCAAAATCATTAAATATTTATTTCCAGCTTCTTTCCATTCTTTTCTCTCTGGCTGCGAATCCCACAAGACGAAGCAGCCCAGGCTAACGGATGTTACCTGCCAGGTTGTTTCTGCTGGAGCTTTTCCCTCTCCAGCCAATGAGCCATTGTCAAAGCTTCGTAGGCGCTATATTGGAATGATGTGTCTTCAGGAGTGGCTGTATTCCATCGACGTAAAACGTCGAAATGAATGGAACCAAGCACAGAAAGCGAAACCAGACGGCGACGTGACGGGCCGGTGCGATCCGAACCCCCTGGCATTTTCTCTCCTCTGCTACCGAGCGGCGTTCTATCGCCAACATCCGCACCCACTCGCCCTTCAGCAAATGTCAGGGACTGTTGATCTTACGGGGCGGCGACTTCCTGGAACGAGTCCGCGACTGACTGTCGAGGAAAAATTCCCCTCCAAGATGTGCTCAAAGGATTTGCGAGGCGACGTCGAGTGGAAAAAAATCGCAAACAGCGCATTTTAATCCTGAACGAAACAATCATCCGAAATCTTTGACTTTCCGCCACATCTGGTTTCAAATCACCCCGTGAAGGTTTGCATTCTTCTTGTCTTTTGGGACTCATGGAAGCTGTGAGCAGTTGTTTAAGGAGGACACAACAGTGAAAGGCTGGCAGTAAAGTGCACATCAACTTGGCTCGACCATCCCCCCCCCCCCCACACACTCCCCCCACCTTTGCAGCAGCTTCCTCCTGTTTGAACTGCCCTCTGCCAGCAGCTCCCAGTGAACCGAGCAGCACTCCCCCTCTTACACACACACACACACACTTCAAAAAAATACCTGTTGGTGCAGCCTGGACAGCAGCGGGTGTGCTCCCTTCGCGGACCTCACCCTCTCTGTCCTCCCGCTCCCCAGACACGCTCGCTCTACGTCTCGGGGGCGGAGAGCCGCGAGCGGTCCGAGCGCGTGGCGGGGAAGCGCGGCGCTCGGCGAGGATAAAGAGCTCTGACCCAATTAGCTGTCTTTGTTAAATAAAACTCCACTGGCCCTCATTTAAACTGACACACACACACAAACACACACACAGAGGCTCTCTCTCTCTCACACACACATGCACACACACACACACACACACACCTCCCCTGCTTGTGTTTTTACAGTACAAAGTGATTACAGATTTAATTAGCTGAGGACCTTGCTTCAGGGAGCCTCCTAAATCCATATTGATATTTCGGGCGGAGTGTGGAAACCGGGGGCCTTGACTCCGCCATGACGACTTACAAGAAGAATAAAATCAAAGTATGATTTGCAACTCTCCGCCCGTCCGTGTTTACTCCCCCCCTACACACACACATACACACACACACACACACACACATACGCGCGCGCGCACACACACGCACACACAGCCCCTGGGGGGCTAATCATTAGGCCGGGGAAGCCAGAATTATTCAGCGAGGCGCTGATCAATACGGTCTGCCAGGTGGACTCGCGGATACGGACCGACCTCCTGTCAACATGGCCGCCTGTTTGTTTGTGGGGAAGGGAGGAAGCTCCGCTGCTGAGCGGCAAAAAGTAAAGTTTGCTCAGCTGCATCTTAGAGTTGGGACAAGTCGCAGGGCGGGAGTGGATTTGTGTAACATCTCGAATATTTAACAGCATCTTCAAACATCAAACTGTTCTGAGAACAGTCAGCTTGGTAAAACAGACTCTCCGAAATCAGGCAGTTTTGTTTGCAACCGTACGTCTCTGAGGCACGAAGAACGACATGCGATGGCTGTGTCTTTGTGGTGGCTTTTTCTGCGGCTCGGTTGGGGGAGACTGTTGGTCTCAGTCCAAAGGTCGGTGGTTCAGCCTCCAACTGGCCTGTCCACATAGCAATCAAGGGCTGCCTTTGGTTTGTGTCAACGGCGGATTGTGCCGTAAAGCAAAGAGAGTCTGCTTTTGAGGTTTCGGGTGGTTTAATCTTGATTTTGCCTTCGCTTAAAGTCTGGAGGCGTTTGGCTTAAAGTGGTCTGTTTACCCCTTCAATTGTACCAACAAATGTGACCTGGAGAGTCACTTTGCAATGGATTGTTACAATATGATGTTTGGTGATTGCCTAACAATTCCGGAAACACAGCATGGAGTACTCCTCATGTTGTCGAACTTTCTGGAATGGTTCCTTCAAGGTCGTTCTCTGGATCTCCTGAATCATGATTGTGCCACCATCATTATGTGAATGTACTTGTTGGTGATGTAGACAGAACTGTGGTATTGTTGGGATCCTGTTCCGCAAAGCTCTTGCAAAAACCCACCTCCAATCAGGGAAAATGTGAACTGACATCGTGCTTTACCGTCTCTCTCTGGTAACGTGTGTGAACTGTTGTCATGAGTTCATGTTGTGTTGTACTTTCCATCCACTTCATGCGGCAAGAAGCAGAAGTTGCCGGTTTATAGTTTTCGGTAAGATTTCAAACTCCAGTTGGAAAGAAACAAGCAAAACAGGAACAAAATAAAGTTTGGAAAAATTATAATGTAATCCAGCCAGTTCTTCAAGAAAAATAGTGTAATTTTTTATTGTTCTCAAGTTTTCATCACACATGACTCCATTTATTAGTGCAATATATGTGGAACAATTTTAGCTTTAGCTGAGAAAGGTCAGACTGACAGTTTTTTTCCGCATTTGTCACTTATTTTTGTATAAATGTATTAATATAAAAGGAACTCCTCAACGGACAATATTTCTCACTACATCTCATTAAGGATAATAATTGAGTCAACACTGACTTTGCTGCATCGCCCTCAGCGAAAAAAAGCACACCTCGTTCTGCTTTTCCCGCTTAAAAAACGTGCGCGAGGTCAACCGGTGACCCCAAGTCGTCCATCGGTAAGAACGCAGGCGCGCGCGTCCGCGCGGTTGCCCGGCGATAAGCCGCTGGTGTCTCTGCCAAATGTCAGCCGGTACGAACTCCGGCACGTTCCTTGATGGAGGAAGCGCCCTTGAAGATGAATGGATGAGCGAACAGCGGTCCGTCGCGGGCCTTGATCGCTCCCTTAATCATTGATCACAACACGCTGCGTGTGGATTCTCCGCTCCGAACGTGTTTGAACGTGCGAATCTCACGCTATGCTGTCAGGGAAGGGCTGGTGGGTTCTTTTTTCTGCCTATTACACCCCCCCCACCCATACCCCCATCCCCCCCCCTCTCCAAAATCAATGAAGTGGCCCGAGCTGAGCCTCCAGGCTCACTGCATCAACCCCTCATGTAGCCACGAGGAGCAACAAATTGTTAATAAGAAACCAGACCGCGCTCCTTTCGAGGAAGCGCCCCCCCCGCCCCTCCCCCCTCCCTCCCGGCTGATGTTATTTGTGTGTCTATTTTGTCATCACATTTTCTAATTAAACCTGCAAGCCAACTGGGTACAGTCTGGCAGAAGTTTGCTGAGGGAGGCCCAAAGACATCGAGGAGAAGCGATTGAAGTTGGGTACGGCGGCGCCCCGCGCTAATTCCTTTTTTTTTTTTCTCTTTTTTTTGAACCATTGATTTCAAATTCAGATCCCCCAAACCTCGCCGCTTAAACGACGGGGGCCCCCGAGAAGAAAAGCCGACGGAGTGCAGCGAGGATTCGCAGATTTGGGCATGAAAGCCTCGTCGGTGCGGTGATGAAAAGCGGGAACGACACCTTTTTTTTTTTTTTTTTTCGAAGCGCGCGCTCTCTCTCGCTGCTTTTCCCTATCTCGACGCACCATTCTCTCAGGTAGAAAATGTAGGAGCGTGTTTCTTTTCATCGCCGCCGCGCTGAGCATACAGTAGGGCAGCGCTGAACGGCGGTGGGGGTGGCGGTGGCGGTGGGGCTATGAGGTAAAGCGCCGGAGCCGGAGAGGAAATGAAAATGAGGGTGGGGTGGGGGGGGGGGGTACGGAGGTGTCAGAGCGGCTCGTCAGGCTCCCAGCGCGTACGATGAATATTTCAGTGCTGACACGCGGCCGCCTCCCACCCCAACCTGCACCCCTGGAGATAAACAGCGAGGGGGGAGAGAGAGAGAACCAGAAAGAGAGAGAGAGAGAGAGAGAGAGAGAGAGAGAGAGAGAAAAACGATGGAGACAAATAGATTCTGTAGATAAGATACAGTAGCTATAGCTAGATAGACAGATATCCCTCTACACCCCCACCCCCCCCACCCCACCCCCATGGATACCTGTCTCGGGCTTCATCTCGCAGCCCTAAATTTCAGCAGGCAGGCCTGACAGGGAGAGTTCTCTACAGCTGACAGCGCTGGCTTCCAGCACCGACGGGGGGTGGGGGGTGGGGGGGGGGGAGGTGCTTGTCTCCGAGCTCACCAGCATCACACGGAGCAGGTAACGCCCCGGACGGGCCGACACACACACACACACACACACACAATCTCACACGCACTCTCACAGATGCGCGCACGTGGTGCTTTCGAGCACGCAGCCCGCCCCCGCGCGCGGATTACACGCGCCTCATGCATGCATGGGGAACGGCGTGATGCAAAGGCTCCGCAACACGGAGGTGGGGGGGGGGGGTGCGGCGCTAAATAAACGGAGACGACGGCGGCGCCGCCTGCCGCCGCGGGGCCTCGGTTAGCGAGCGGCACTTTATCGGTTTAACGTGGACGTCAGCAACGAGCGTATTGACACGCTGAGGTTCATACTTAGCACTGGACACGGCGCAGGTAGGCGCTACCGGGATGGTTGTTAGTTTTGGTGGTATTTAATCAGAAGTTCTTAAGAAAGTAAAAGGGAAAAAAAATCACAAAGTAAAAGACAGATCTAATATTGAGCTCAGATACTAAGTTAAGCAAAAAAAGAATAAAAAAATTAGCGGTGAATTGAATCCCCAAGCTAATGCTGAACCAAACAACGACGCTAAAACCAAACTAAACGGCAGAACGAGCACAGAATCAAATCTCCGATCTCATCCCGAACTGTGTGCCGAGCGAACACCAACGGAAAAAGGAACGCCGAAACAAACCGAACCGAAGGGGGAACGCGAGCGCTAAGCTGCAGCGGGAAGGCCGACGCCGAACAAAGCTAACATGTGCGTCTGTGAAAGTGGCAAACGCTTTCGTCGCCAGTTTACTTGTTCAAACACACTTTGTTTATCGGGATTACCGCGACTCCGCGGCGGCGCGGACACAAAGATTCCCCTTCTGCTGTGAAAATGATCCTTCCAGGATTACAGCGGCTCGTTTGCGGCGATATAGACGCTGCTCCAGGAATCCAATTTTCCCCTTGGGGGACTTTATTAATTCACTGTTGAAGATATATCGAACCTCCTTCTTATTTAACCGCAGATGCGCGTGTTCCCGCCTGCTTTTCCCGTGCAAAGCTAAAAGTATTCACCACCCCTCCCCCGCCCCCCCCAAAAAAACAGCTCTCACTTTAGCAGCGAGCGGCGCCGCTATGATTTAAGCATCGCCGCGTGATGCCGATCGATACGGACAGCGGCAAACAAACGCGACGAGGTCGAGCGCGCCGGCGGAGAGGTGGGGCGAGGCGGAGGCGCGCCGGAGCGCGCGGTAAATCACGGCCCGAAGCACTTACGTCCGCCGTGTATCCTGTGGGCCATTATTGGTGGGCGCGCTCGCACATCAAAGTGGCAGGGGGTCTTCCAGGCTAAAAAGGAATCAGAAACAAAGGAGCGTTAAATCACAGCGAGGGACACCCCCCCCAGCGAGGGGCGAGGCGCGGTCGAAGCGCCGCGAGGTGGGTTTCGGAGCGGCGGAGGGGAAAGACGGGAGAGGAGAGGAGGGGGGAGGGGGGGAGCGGGTGGACGCGACATTGATCCCCCCCCCCCCCCCACCCTCCTGAAGTGCCAGTTCATCATTCTTTGAGACACACACTATCGATCCCCCCCGCCCCGCCCCGTCTTTGGTTTGTTTGTAATTTCGGGGGCTCAAAACTGTTCACAAAGACAGATCCTCTTACGTGCCACTTGCCTCCGAGATGAAGGATGGAGGGATCAAAGGATGTGTGGAGATGACCTCGTTTTTTGCGACGGTGCGCCTCACTCGCTTGGTTTTTGTGGCCCCCGTTTAAAGGAGGAAGCCGGCGGGTGGCTCTGGTGGGGGGGGGGGGCTCTTCCTCTCCCTCTCCCTTGCTATCTCGGACATCACATCACCGAACGCTGCGCGTCAGATCTGGTTTAGAGAGTTGAAATAACCAAGAGGAGACGAGACTTCCAGAGAGAGAGAGAGAAAACGTGTTTCTCTCTCCTTCTCGGGCGAATCAAACGGAACGCGGCTCGCGGAGCAACTCCTCGTACCAGGAAGTTCATCCGTCAACCAATTACCTCCCGCTGTCACGGAGGAGGCCGAGCCAATGCGCGAGGATGCCAAATGCAGTTTTAGCTCGGAACCTCTAATGCCTCTCAAAAAGCTCTTGGCGCATGGTTGGAAAACAGTGAGTGGGAGAAAAAAAAAAAAGTCAAATGTTGACTTTTTCCAAGCTGATAATCTTTTGCGAGTGGGCGAGGGGGCAACCGGAAGGGGTTTGGGAGGAACATGTGACCTTGGGGCTATAGCGACCCCCACCCTCGATGACATCAATAACAACTAACAGATGACTGAATCATTCCAACTCGTCTCTCCAGAAGCTTCTAGAAAAAAAAACTATCTGGTGACTCCTGGCTCCATCGTTCAGGCCCCTTGACGACGGCGAGCGGCGAGGATGGACTGGTAAACACGCCTGTTTGGGATGCAGCGCGGCGCCGGCAACGGCGGCCTTCAAACACTAATGTGCAGCCTTCTCCCTGAGGTCCCCCCCACCCCCCACCCCCCAACCCTCCCGCTCTCTGGATCTCCTAACGGACGATGAAGACTCCCCCCTGACTTCCTGATCATTTCGTGCACAGGGCAACAATCTCCATCAGCTGTGACAACTCAGCTTCAAACACAGCGGCGATGGGACGTTCTTCCAAATCTAAACGGTCTTTTTTGCTCATGAACACACTTTAATTTGCGTCGAATGAACGTTACACTGAAAGTAGCCAAGAAACAGATCTTTGAGTTTGAGTCTAAGCCGATTTAAAGCAGACACAGATCGCGATCAACGCGTTATCCGTCATAGATCGGAGGTTTTTGTTGTGTTTGTAAAGGTGGATTATTGTTATTTTTCCAGGGCGATAAATCCCCGAGTGCAAAACAGCAGAGCAGAGAAGGCTCTGGCTGCCAACGCAGCGGCGGTGCGGCGCTACCGCTGTGACCTCCATAGCTTCCGGGAAGGAGTTTCAACCTGACACAGAGAGAGAGAGAGAGAGCGCCACCCACGTTCCCAGCCTCTCTGTACCACCTCGTCTGCGCTCCCTCGGACCCCGACTCCCCCTCATGTTCGGAGCAGCCGAGGAGCGAGCGCCTCCGAGTCTCCGCCGAGGCGCCCGGAGAAGACTCGAAGGTGGCCGCGTCCAGGAAAGCATCCTTTAACCCGGACGGAGGGCAAAAAAAAACAAAACAGGCGCCGACTTCCTCCGGATGCACATCAGAACCGGTAGGAAAAAAAAGTGAATAAATCACGACTGCAGAACAACTATTGTCTCAACTTCACATCTGAACCCCTCAGGACTGCTGACTCACGCACTTCTTTTGAATCATGCCACGAAACACTGTTATTTACGCAGGCTTTGTGTCAGAAAGATATTTCTCTGCCTTACTTTCACAAACTTGCCCACTGTCTCTTAGTTTTCCTCAAGTTTTAACTCATTTCTTGTCTCTAATCGCTGTACTTTCACTTTTACACCGGCTTCTATTTCTGCCTAATTTTAATGTAATTTACCTCTTTTAACGACCTCGTTTTAACAGCGGTAGTTTTAATTTTAACGTTTTCTCCTTTTTTCTGCCTAATTTTAATAGTTATTAACTTCTTTTTAACGACCGGATTTTAATCGCTGTAGTTTTTTTTATCTTTTAACATTTACATTCCCTCCTTTTGCTGCATTTCATGGTAATTCTGTTTTACACTGTTGTTGCCTGCAACACACTGCGGATTACTTTGCGTCCGACTGGCGCTAACACGGCTACACCTGCTTTGTCTGTTACCTTCAGGTTTGAATTGTGAGGTCAACGTGGCTCAGCAGGACGTTCCCGCGGCTTTGCTGTGGGTTTTTTTTCCGAACTAAAAGCCGCTGTTTCTTTCCAGAAACTGAAAGAAGAGCATTATCGATTTTTTTTTTTTTTGGTTGGGTCTGAATCTTCGGTGCGTTTTGTCTGGACTGAATTTCAAAATTCGAGTCAACTCTTCTGTCGAAAGGAATACCAAACCAAGCCTGGCCTTCGTTTGGAAAGCGAGCGTCCACTTTTCAAATTAAAGGCGCTCTAACATTTAATAAACTGTTCAACCGAAAACCCACGAAGCAGAATAACATAAGTAGCAATCAAAACGGTGACATGTATACCGAAGAACCAATAAAATAACAATTCATTGCATTTAGCATGTTTTCATCATGTTCGTTTCATTCATCCTTCAATGTTTCATTTCGATTTTTCAATAATGCAAAAATGCAAAGTAGGGAAAAATATTCTTTGCCAAAAATTTTGTTCCCCTAACCAACAGATTAATCGGAATAATTGCAGCCGCTGGTTTGATTTTTTTTCGCGTAACAAAGCGAATCCAGTCATTTTATTTTCAGACAACACTTCAGAGAAAATCGGCCTCAATTATCTCGTCGCTTCTTCTCCGAAAATCCCGCCGCGTTTCACGTGTCCGGATCCATTCATCCGGTCTCCGGAGCCGAGTCCCACGCTCGCCTCGCCTCCCGTCCACCCCGCGCGCTCCTATTTTGAGCCCCTCCGTAGCGGTTTGCCGACCGCCCGCCATACATCTCTGATCTCCTCACAAACGGCGCGGCGGCCGATTTCATCCCGATCCGCGCGCCTTTCGACAAAACACGGGTGACGAATCAATCACGGTTTTGCGATGATTGGCCGCGGCATACGCCCGCAGATTCCTGGGATTTAGCGGCACATGCTCGCGAGCTGCTGGTTAAACAGAAGAAAGAGGGAACCATCTGCTCGCTTGTGTCGCGAAGCATTGCGATTTCCCTTGCCTTGGTGTTTTTGAGCATACAGTAGCCCCCCCTCCCTTTCTCGCCATCCAGAGAAACAAAAACCCGCGAGCAGCCGCCGGGAACGAGCTCGTCCGGGGACGTCGAGCTAACCTCCCTCCCCCCAAATTATTGTCCGTCAAACATGAAGGATAAGTGTCGGTTGCGTGAAACCTTGGGAGACGTCCCGCGGACGGCCGGGTGAAGCGGCGCTGACAGCCTCGCCGTAATGAACCTTCATCTCTCGCAGCAAACCGGGCGGAGGGATGACTGACAGCCCCCCGGCGCTCCGGGGGTGGAGGGTCGTCCGCGGTTGAGCCCGGCTGCCGCGTTCTCCAGATGCTCCCGCCGTATTCGCCGCATACTGGCAGTCGTCGATCTGCCGGTGGGGC
>JASSRZ010000080.1:3136811-3147372 GCA_032164315.1 Malacoctenus gilli | reverse complement strand
TAGAATAACAAAAACTTCTCAACAGATCAAGTTGAAATTCGCAGGGTGGTTGGTGGGGGTTACAAAGAAAAGGTGGTCACATTTTGGTGGTGATCCGATCATCCCGGGAAGCAAAATGTTGAGAAACTTAATCTTGGTTAATTCTGCAGTTGGTGTTTGAGGAGATCTGTTGCCGTGGTTTGATAGAAAAAGTCAAGAATAATATTTGCTTCACAAACAAGAAGTAAAACTTTACAGAAGTTGACTCTGGATCATTCGGTGTCACAGTTACAAAGACAACAAATGATGCATTTACAATACTTTGGTGTTTTCTTGCAGGAAATACTGATGTTGTTTAAGTGAAGAGAAAGTTTGACAAAGCTACTTTCACTTGTTCTGCTTTTCTGATCTGTTGATGGATCTCAAAGTTACACACTGTGCCTTCAAAGACTTTCGAAGCTTCAAAAAATTAACACGAAGCACCTGTTTGAAGCGGCGCCTGAAACGAGGCTGAAAATCAACAAAGTAACAGTTGTTGACATCAGAGTCTTTCTTCAAGTGGGAATAACACAACTGCCATTGTGCAGATTTGAGACTTCGCATTGAGGCTCCTCCCACCTGCACAGAAATCCACTCAGACAGCAACCCTGGTGGTATCCTACGAGTCTAAGCATGGTGGAGAAAACCCCCCCACCCCCCGACCCCCCTGTTGTTTGCTGGTGCTCAGGGGTGGCCTGCGAGCGCGGAGTATATTTACCCTCCATCCGCTGCCATGCTTTGTTGCACTCTGCGAAACAAGGATGAATTCAATTACACGGCGGCCGAGGCCCCCCCCGACAACAGCTCGTTCCGTGTGTTTCAATCACATTCCCACAGGTGGACACGGGGAGGGGTGGGGGGGTGGGGGGAGTGGCGCTCACGGCCAGCCAATGAGGCGTGATGAGGCGCTCGCAGGAAGTGGTGCCCTGTGGGAGGGGGAGGGGGAAGGAAGAGGGGCGTTCGCCACCGCCATGTTTCAATTTGCTACGAGAAACTTTTGAAACTCTGGAATTAAAGTTGATGGATTAAAGGAGAGGACGGTGGAGGTGTCAGAAATAAGACAGAGGGATTTACTGGTACCAGAGAAGTTGGGACGCAAGAATAGATCGTCGTGAAACGCGGGAAGGTTCCCATTCGAACGCAAAGACACAGCGGACGACATAGTGAACCTGAGGTTCAGAGGTGGAGAGGGAAAGAATGTCTGCACACCATAGAGACTCGCTCTTGTTTTAAGAGTTGTTCTTGTGTTCTCACATTCCTGTTGGATATGACATTTTGATGGACTTCACTTGAAAAGGAAAGCACTGAGCGTCTTTCGGTCCCGCACTGACGCGGGCTGTCACGCAGAGGTGCCCGCACACCGCCGGGACCTCCTCGGAGTTCGCTGTCCCGCCCAAGGACACATAAACAGAAAAATGTTGCCATGTTGTTTTTTTTTCCCCCACACACTGTACCAGGCCACAGCTGCCCCCCACCCCTTTCAAACACAAAGAGTCTTGTTTCTCCTGCTGTCTTCCGTACTTTGCTGAATGTTCCAAGCGCGGGACAGCTGTGCACCCCGGGCGGATCGCGTCGGCAGGAACTGGAGCTTCTTTTACGCCGAAGGCACGCCATAGGATGATGCACTGAGTGCGGTTAGTTACTGGATCGCTGGAATGTGCGCGGCCATCTTTGTAAAAAGCCATCATCTGGATGGCGGCATATGTTGCTCTAAAGCCTGTAAATATTGTTGGGCATTAATGGCGCCTCCCCCAGATGTGCCAGCCAACCACAGCTGGTGCTCTAATGCAGTCTTGCCGCCGCAGATGTCGCCGTGTAAACTCTGCGCGAGGACGCGGCGGACAGTCGCACTCCCGGAGCCCCCCCCCCGAGGACACGGAGTCAGTGACTCCGGAGCCAAGCCGTGACCGCTCGGCGCTGCCACCCTTCGTTTTCTCTGACGAGGGGGGGGCCGAGCAAGGAAAAGGCTGCAGCATCCCTGCGAGCTCGTTAGCGGCTGGTTTCTTTGGATTCGCATCGGTTTAGCTTCCATTCGGGGAAGGAGGATTCAACTGTGTTTGCAGACAAGTACTCTCACAAGTTTTCGATGTTTGGTGGGGGTTTGTTTTATCCGAATAGTCGTGTTTTCTTTCCATCTCAGCTTCAACACACAAAGTTTACGGCCAGACTACAAATGATCCTCTGGTGATATTTACCGGAGATGATGGAAAGTAGTTTGATATCTTGAAACAGCTGCAGTCTCACGGTGTTTCACAGTGTTCAATGTCCTCGTGTTTAATGACTAAAAGATGGACTTTAATGTGACTGTTTGTTGTTCAACCTAATAAGCGATGGAAGATTCTAGCAACTGTCTTTTTTTAGCAACACAAAAAAAATGCCTGGCCTCTGCTGACTTGGCCCCATTTTAAGGTCACCAGAGCGATCTCTAAAGGAGCTCCGAGGCTTTGCCTGCTCTGCATCTAACTGTTTTTTTCTAGAAAAACATAAAAAGACACTTTTTAGAATTGAAAGAAAGATAAAAGAAAAAGCATGTTGCTTTTTATCTAAACAGTCTTATTTTGGAAGATCAGGTAGTGGGTTTTTTATCTGTCAGTGGTTGGCTTCACCATAAAACTTTGGCAAAACCAAAGTTTGCATGGCAAAAAAGTCCCGCCGACTGACAGGATCATGCAAAATTTTATCCTCGTTTGTTTCCATGTCGTCCATCGTCCCAACCTTTCAGGAACTGTGCTTGTAAAACCGAATTTACCTTTAATGGTTCGGATTCGGCCATCAGACGCTTCTGCTGGACGGAAAAAAGGGGACGCACGATTGGCAGGCTCGCCGCCCGATCGGAGTTGCGACGGAAGGCTTCGCCCGTCGAAAAAACTCTGCACGGACCCGCGAGCACTTCGAGAGCATCCGCGAGCGCACTGCACTGCAGACATCGCGCTGACGGCCCCCTCCAAGGATCCCTCCGCCCGCGCCCGGAGTGGGTTGATCGGACTCCGGGAAAACAAACACCATCAATCATGGTGCTTGTCACACTTTTCATCGAGTTCATAATTTCCCTGTGAAAACGGCTGCCGATCCACGGCTGCGGAGACAATTTAAAGCCGTAATCAAGCATGTTATGAGTCCACATCGATAATTAATGGGCGACAATGGCGGGTGGGGGGGGGGTGGTTTATGAGAGCCATGTAAAACCCTGCCTGTGAAGCCGATGTATTTCACCTTATTCCTCTCAATAATCCGGCGTGTTTGCCTGTATTCCTAAGGGCGGACTGTCGCCGGTGATTGAATGCCGCCGTGTCCTAGAGGAGACCACATCATTTAACTGCTATTCTCTTCAGTTCCCCATGGTGTGTGTGTGTGCGTTTCTGCGTGTCTGCGTGTGTGAGTTGTGTGACTCATTGTGTATAAAGCCTGTAAATGATATTAATGGCGGGAGCTTACAGAGAGATGCCGCGGCGATAACATAAACATACCACAAGCCGCACGGAGACAGTGAGAAATATGTGAGGGAGTTAAGTCGAGGCTGAGGTGTTAACAGGGTCACCATGACACGCAGGCCCAGTTTTCAGACGGCGAGAGGATAAAACGACTGTGATTGAACAGAAAAACAACAACAACAACAACAGGGCTGATGTTTACGGCCCTGCCAAATGGCAACTTAGTCCGGGCCAAAAGCCGGCGAGACGGAAAAGAATTGGGTTTATGGCAGATACCACCACCGGCCACCAGGGGGGGGAGGCCGGGCGGTGGGCGCGTTTTGGCTCCGCATTTGGGCAGCTGTCGAGTCTTCAATCATTAAATTGCTTTTTCAGTCCCCTAAAATTGTGTTTATTGTCGCTCCTCCGTCCTCTGGGGTGGCAGATGGAGAACGATTTTCGGTTTCAGCCAAATCTAATCTCTCACGAGACAAGATGGGAAGGGAGTGGAGGCTCGGATGAGCTCTGGATGCAACACGGCGTACGCTGGAGATGGCGTGCGCCATCCTACCTGTGCATTCTGTGTTATTAAATAATGGACTTTTTTTTTTAATAGAAACCTTAATAATAAGCTTGCAGGATTGGACCCATAAACCTGCATGCTGTTTTGATTTGGAAAAATGTGTCCTGGGACGACTGACGTGACGTGGTCCTTGTGTTTGTCGTCTTCTTTTGCGATGTTTTGTCACTAGTTGGCTGAAATCAAATTGGTGCGTTGGCTCCACCAAATGTTTTCGAGCGCTGATTAACTTTAAGCACAGATGACACGCTAAGATACTGTGAAAAATCGATGGTCACCCCGGTGTCAGTGGCCTACGGGTGTGTCTGTGGGTGGTGATGCACCCCTTATAGCTGCCTGCTGGCTGCGAATAAAACCGGACGCAGTTTATCGACCAGACAGCTTTCTCATAGTTGGATTGCAGATGCGTGGCTTCCATTTACTGGTCATTTCGTTCTCATCCGTTCTGTTCATTGAAACTAAATTAGAGGTGAGAAATGTGCGAGCCGAAGCTGGCTTAGCTGGACCGAGTGAGATGTAAAGTTGCAAGTAGGTTTCACAGGAAAGATTGAGGACAAATTGGTAGACTGCCTGATTCAGAATAGGAGTCCTTATGGGGAGACAGGCGCGTTGCTACGCAGCCCTCCTCTGGGATACACCAGCAGGCATAGTTTCAGTCCTTGTGTCTCAACGCTTTTTACTTTTGACACAAACACGCGGCAACAATCAAGGACATGGAGGTGGCAACGGTCCTCTCTATGGCCACGATGTTGCTTTATGAAGAACTATTGTAGTAGTGATGATATGTAAGTGATTATATGTGCTGTTTCTGAACTACACACGCACACACACACAAACGTGTTGAGTTCAACTGAGTCAGTGCAAATGGGAATCCACCATTGGTGGATGAATATTTGGTAAAAATAACAAAACTTCCACAGCACTCATTGGAATCAAACTAACAGCTAACCAAAGTAGATCAGTTATTCTAAGAAATACAGTATTACATATTCAGAAATCATATGTTCTGTAAGTCTCACAGGTTTCGCTCTGCGTCCTCCAGTGTCCTCCACAAGCCTCACACCAAAGGAGACGGACACACTTTACTGTAAAGACATCCGTGCTTTAATCTCTTCTTGTTTCACTCTGTGTAGGTCGGAACTTCATCATCTGTTCTGCTTTTAGTCAAAGCAGGAAGCGAAGAGGGAAAAGGTTGCCGTGCCAAATGTTCCTTCCCCGCCTGCCAGAAAAAAAACGCCCGGTGCATGATGTGGCACAGTGACCTTGAGTAGAATGGAAATCAACAGCGGCGCGGCCCTGGCTACGCCAGTATCTTTCTATGCATCGCCACAGGCCTTTTTTGGGTTTGTCTTTTTTTTTCTCTCTCACTCTCTCTCTCTCTCTTTCCAGAGTGATTGCCACATTGAGCTGAGAGTAATTTTTATTCACCGCGGCGCTCTCTCGGGGATTGGCGAGAACACTTTCAGCTAGAACCCCTCGCTGCTCCAGGTCATTGGAAAAGCATTTGGGCCTCGATAACTGGATGCCAAATGTATTCTGTTTTAGCAGGAAAAAAAGAGGAAAAAAAAACCTTTGCGCATGATGGACACACACCTCTCTATTCTGCCTGCACTCGCCCCCCCCCCATCCCCCGCTCTCCATCCCCTCCCTCTTTTTTGCCCTTCTATCAGTCTTTGGCTCCAGTTACCGCCTATCGGGTCTGGCCACGAGCTAATCGCGCGTCCCACAGGCTCCGTGAGACTCCAGCAATCTGAGGGCAGCACATTACCCCAGACATGCTTTAGTGTGGCACAGCAGCCTGAATGCCACGTCCGCCGAGAGAGAGAGAGAGACAGAGAAAGAGAGAGAGAGAGAGAGGGAGGGAGCGAGAGCTCTGGCGTCCAGCCCATCGCTTGCTTTCAGCAGGTTTTTTGGCTCCGCGAGAAAAAATCATTTTGCACCACTAATGATGTCCTTTCGCGGATCCATTCCGCTTCCTCCGGACCGCCGCGCGAGGGGTCATGAGTAACCCAAAGAATACCGCGTGTGATTTTTCGACTGCGGGGGGGGAGGATCCCCCCTGCCCGCCTGAGCCGTATAGGTGAAAGCCTTCAATCCAGACACGACTTTGCACTAAAAACACAAATGCGAGGAGGCAGCGCTGCATGAAAGTTTGATGAACTGGGTCATGAAATATGAAAGTGCTGATAAAGTGGATGTTAATAGGTTGCCTATGGGTGGAGCGGGCCGGTAAGTGAGGTGAACCTTCCTCCCGTGGAAACAACCGGGGTGTGTGTGTGTGTGTGTGTGTGTGTGTGTGTGTGCGTGCAGAGTGAGCAAAATTCTGCCTGTAATGAAACAAAACTGAGGCTGTACAGATTGCAAAAGATGGATTAGTAAAACATTTACGCAGTAATGGATAGTCATTATCCACTTACTGATTAAACAGTTTTTAATTAAAGACTGCTATATTCAATAAAAAACACTCCAAATTCACATTATGCTGAGAAACAATGATGCCAAAGCCACAGACGCGCAGCCCGACGATTGCAGCAATACAGTGGGTGAAAATCTCCACTGTTAATGTTCATAAAGTGTCTTGAGTGGTTCAAAGTGGCTGCGTGGCTTCTTTCGTTGGGAGGACGTTCAGATTGGAAGTCCATATGATCCGAATGATCTTGACTTTGATGGATGCTTAACGTGGACACGAGGCGGCAGCAGCGGCAGCTGGAGTCTCAGATGCAGATCAGGTGCAGACTGTCGAGTCGTACACCTGTACTAACTAGTGCAGTTAATCTCAGGTCCGGTTCTGTGGAGCCCCCCCCCCCAGGACACAGATCACCTCTTCAGTCTCTGATTTGCTATGACGTTGCAGTGAAGCCAAACACATACTCTCACCAATATAAATAGTAGGAGCCTTCAAATTGTAACCAATTTGCTGTTTTTAGGTCTGCTCGATATTCTAATGAGCCACAGGCAAATGCACCAATCAGAGGAGGTGGTCGTGTTGCCCTTTAAGAACCAGGTGCACTTTGGCTCCGCCGCAGAAAAACGGAAAGACTTTAACATCTGCTTGGTCTTTCAAACCTACTGTCAAGTTAAATCGTCATTGTTGTTCTTTGGATCCTTGAATGGTACAAAAACACGGTGCGGGTCTCGTGATTTTGTACCCTTCAAGGATCAGCTGATACCACTCACGCTGCCCCAAACGACGATTCTGATAGTCGACGAGTCACTGGTTATTTTTTGCGATTGGTCGACGAGTTGGATCAGGTGCAAAGTACAGCTGCTCTTATACAAGCATCATCTGCTTACAGCTTGAAGTGTTTAAAGTCACTGAAAATAAATACAATTACGACAACTGTTCAGTCAACTTTGAATGAACTTTGCAGCTCGTAGCAGCAAACACTTCTTTAAATGTAGCATGAAGTGCAGCTGAGTAAAATAAGGACGAGGCGCTGGCCTGAATAACACAAGGCAATTAAATCACCATCGTTGATTCTAACGTTTAGCAGCCATCAATACAAGTTTGTAGCTCAGATGTTAGTGGCTAACTAGCCAGTTAGCTCACTGTCTGTCGTCTTTGTCAGAAATTGAACCAGATGAATCTTGGCAGCCCAAGCCCAAGACCACCCATAGCGAAAACATCCAGTGGTCCCAGTGGTGTCGGTATTGTTGCGGAAGCCTGATCCGGACCACCACCCGCCCACCCCCCCACATCGTGACTCTGATTCCAGCGCGCCGACCGGTCGAGGCTGCCTGTTCTGTTCTAACCCACTTTGAGGCGAGATCGCAGCAGATGAATAACATGTTTGTGTTGCTCTTTTGAGAGTGACAAGAGAGAGGCGGAACTTGAAAAGAGGCTGCAAGTGCTAATGAGCCTTATTTTAACAACACAACACCGCCATGAATATTTAACAGCGAACAGTGGAAGGGGGGGGGAAAAAAAAGGTCTTGTGAATTTCACCGTTCGCAGTGAAAAATGGGTGTCTGCGGCGCGGCGGCGGCGGCGGCAGCTGTAACATCGGGCTACAACAGCAACGCCTGCTTCCAAACAAAACTCCTACCAGCTTTACATTGCATCATTCACACTCTGGTGTATTGGGGAGTGATTACAGTTTCTTAAAATAATTAGGGGGCTTTGTAATTAATAATTAATCGCAGCTAATCCCACTGCAGTCACATATTGGGATCTCACACAAGCAGCAGCGACTCTGGCTTCTGAAATCTGCAATCGGTCGACGGGTCTGATGGAGTTGAGCGGCTGCTTGCTGGTACGAGGACTAATGCCGTCTTTGCTTCCGGGGGCAAAGCTCGCAGCTGTATGCTACATACTGAAGCGAAGCGGAAGACTTGAATTAACGCGACGATGTGTGAGATCACAAGTTGCCTTGACGACGTGATCCATTGCGGCGGAGGAATCGTATTTCCTCGTCCGTCTCTTGAAACCGTGTGAGCTGGTCATGACCTCGACCCCCCCCCCCCCACACACACACACACACACACAAACACACATTAGTTTTGGGTAGTCCAACAAGCTGTTGGTGTTTGTTTTTTTTTTTATTTGCAACTCATAAAATCTCATCTCCTCTTCCTCCTCCTCCTTCTCCTCCTCCTCCTCCCCCATCAACTAAAACAGCCCCCCCCACACACCAACTCTGCCTTCCCATTGTCCAGCCTTCCTTTCTCATTGCACACTTCTCTGACTGAGCACTTGCTCGCACCAAGACTAACGTCGCCTCTGTTCCGTCGGCCACGCTCACGGATTCCCGTTTATCATTCGAGACCAATTTCTTTGATCCGTTCGTTTTTCCGTAATTAATGGACTGAAAAGAATCAAAATCAATCCAAAAGCGGCCCAACACCCGAGCCGTTCCCTCCTTCAGTTATTTCTAAAGGACCCTCTTCATTCCTGCACCGCTCCCGCTCGCCCTCCACCCCCGAAGAAGACGGGAATTGAAGTCAGTCGGCCAGATGCTGCCAGGTCTTGTGAGCTCACTTTGCACCAGCAGAAAGCCCCCCCCCCCCTCCCTCCCTTCCTCCCCCCCTTTTAGTTTCCCAGGAAAACAAACCGGCTGTCCAAAGTAAACAAGGATGGAAGAAACACGCGACCAACCTCTTCAGTGAGGTTAAGTTAGTGGAAAACAAAAGGCCCGGCAAACAGCAAGTGCCTCCGCCGCCTGGTCAAAGGCTTGTTTGTGTTTGATAATTAGAGTCTTTTCCTCTCGGGACGCAAAGGAAATAATTTGGCGCGTCAGCAGATTCCAACGAGTTAAAAAAAACAAAAACACGGGGACCGGTTGATCCGAGTCTTAACGACACACGATCGAGATAAAGTCGATTTTTTTGGCATTAAGAAAAAGAAGAATCGAAATTTCTCCACTGTTTAAAGAAGAGTTCATATTTTTAGGGTGTGTGTGGATGGAAATGAAATGTAAATGCAGTGTGCGACCTTCGTTCTCACAAAGAGAAAATGTGAGCAAACACCCCCAGAACACATCAAACGGCTAGCCGGCTACTAACAACAGTAACTAGGGCTCCTTATCAAAGAAAAACCCGGCTTTATCTCATTAAAGCAGGCGAGAAAATGGGAGGGGAGGAAAAAAAAAAAGAGCCGGAGTTCCAAAGGGAAATGAAACAGTTTTGCCCGTATTTGCTTTGTTATTTAGCTGCTGCGGCTCAAATTAATTACTCTCATCTTCCTCACTCTATTCATTACTCCGGCTGTAAACACATTAGTCAAACGAAACGTCTCCGAGCACACCTGGCTTTTCTTATCGCTCGCGCCGTCGACCGGCGACGAGGGCGGTTTTTCCGTCTCTCCTGCGCGAGCGGGGCCTTAAAGGAACCCGCTGCCATTTACGGGAGGCGCTGCCTCGCCTGCCTGTTCTACCGATAGCTACCTCCCTGGAAGCCTTAATGTATGAGATTTGTCAGTGTCAATTTCCCGGTTAATCTCTCTGGTCCACCTCGCCGCCTCCGCCGCTTCCTCCGCCGTCCATTCATTCTCCGGCTCTATCTCTTACCTGCCCGGCGCTACGCCGCCGCGGCAACAAAGGCGGCGGGGAGCACAAGGAATAAGGAAAATGCTACCTGAGGTAGCAGCTGCCGCAGCGTGAACCGCCCCCCCCCCCGCCCCAGCCCCCCCAATCTCCCTTCTTTCGGCCCGCCGAGCTGGTACGCATCCGAGGAGGCAGACCATGACAACGGCATATTCATAACTGACTCCCGCCAGCGGGCAGCGCCTCCGAAACACACCGCCGAAACAAATGAGCGTGTCGCCCGCGCTGTGGGGGCTCGTCGCATCCTTTACATCGACACGCAAAAACTCCCAACATTCGCCAACACAGCAACTGTAAACAACAGCTACTGTAAACAAACAAACATCATTATTTTACAGAGCAAAATAGCTAGATAGGTAAATATAGATGGATGGATGGATGGATGGGTTGATGGATGGACGGACGGACGGACGGACGGACGGACGGACAGACGGTTAGATAGATGGATAGATAGATAGATAGATAGATAGATAGATAGATAGATAGATAGATAGATAGATAGATAGATAGAT
>JASSRZ010000080.1:3116120-3133204 GCA_032164315.1 Malacoctenus gilli | reverse complement strand
GATAGATAGATAGATAGATAGATAGATAGATAGATAGATAGATAGATAGATAGATAGATAGATAGATAGAAAGGAGGGACGTTTTCCATCAGTGGAGCTGTTTTTCTCTTTTATTTCTGTCCGTGCTTTTTCTCTCAGCTCGCTGACATCTCAGAGCGAGCCGCAATTAAGCAGCGCCGGTGACATTCAACACTCTGCCGCTCCCACACAAAGGAGGGATAAACTGCTAATCAATACAGAAAGAAAAGCTCTCGTTTTTTTTTGTTTTTTTTTTCTTCCTGGTTGGGAATTCATTAGCCTGGCTCGCGAAGAGCTAACAGTGTTCTTTGAACTGTGTCAAAAAAGCGGCATCACTCAGAGGGAGGGGGCAGGGGGACGCATTTATTTCGGCGCAAGGCTGGATTTTGGCGAGCGGGGGGGGAAGGTGTCGTTTCCCTTAAGTTCCGCAGAGAGCAGAAATGCTAATTTGAGCGACGTCGGGGCCTGTGTTCTGTGCTCATTACACTGCAGGACTCTGGCACGCTGGGAAGCCTCACGGCCAATAACATAAGAGCGTCGTTACAGGAAATAATTCGGTGAAAAACTGAATTAGTGCCGTGACTTGTATTTGTTTCAAAGTTTTAGGGGGGGCGGGGAGGGCGACTTTCGAAACTTCAGCAATCAAAAAAGTGGAAGTAGAGAAAGAAAAAAAAAACTTTCACCGAGCTGCAGGTGGCGGAGGAGATATTCTGGCCGCGGCGGTTTCGTTTGGAATCTTTCATGCATGTTTTCTTGTTTTGATTCGGCTTCCTGCGTGAATAGAGGCGAGTCGCTTTCTTTATTCGGAGTGGAATCCAGCCAGCTGACGCAGGCGGACGACGGGAGAACGACTCTGTCGTTCGGCCGCTTCGGCGTCGCCGCCACTTTCCCTCTTCAAACGCGCGGCATTGCCGGCTGAATCGCAGCATAAGCGCTTTCCAGCATAATGCAAAAAGGGAAGAAAAAATTCACGAGGCGTTGGTTTGTTTTATGGTTCATGGGTGTGGAATAGAAGGGGCCAATTTATCCCTGCCCGCTTTGTGGCAGAAGACGCGGGATAACACTCGTGTTAAAGGTGTCCTGAAATACATAGAAAGCATTCCTGAGAGACTCGCTGCTCCCAGCGCTCCGCCACAAACACCAGAGATAAAAAAAAAATGGATAAAAAGAAGCAGGATTTAAAAGAGTGTGGTGCTCAGAACGGTTTAGTTTATGTTTTCAAAAGGGGGAAAAGGGGATAGCCATCTTCTGCGAGCCCTTAAAACTGTCGTAAAAGTGCAAATAAGAAGAGATTATTTTAAAAAAATAACGCCTTAAAGGTCATTTCAGCATTTTTCAAATTGGTGAATGTTCCATAAAGATTTGGAACTCATACTTTTTTGTCTGAGGGAGAAAAAAAGTGCAAAATAACGTGAAACGGTCTAAATAAAGTGCCGTAATGCAACAATTTCAGGCAGTTTTTCATGTCATTTCACTGCCTTTTTTTACTCCTTTTTTATTCTCTTTGTTGCCTGGGAGTTTCCTCCTTTACATGCAGTTTGAATGCTCCCATGCTCTTTGTTTGATGAGGTTACAAGGTTTGGGGAAAGGATTTCAAACGGAAGATGCTCTCTATTTTATGAGCGGCACGCTGAAGGACGGGACAGTTTGCTACCTGCCAAAAAAAGAAGGAATTAGAAATAATTTTTAAATACTTTTTTTTGGAGGAGAAACTTTGGCATTCAACACAGGGTCTTAGAATACAACTTTATGATTATTCTTTTATTTTTAATAATCTTTTTTTAAACTTATTATGACAACGATAGGGAAAAGAATAGATGAATGAAAGTGGCTGAAATGAGAGCGGTCAGAAGACCAAATGGTGTCTAAAAGTAGAGGGAGGAAAAAAATTGTAATTAGTTTTGATCTCATTTTTGACTCCTATTCTTTAACCGTTTACAACATTAATTGTCTCTGCCGCATCAAACTGACCTCAGCAGCATGAATGTGTTTTTTTAATAAAACTGGCATCTTGCATGTTTTCAGCACACTAATGAGGCCTGGCAGCAAATGTTTCAGGCAACAAGTGTGAGTAAAAATGTTTTTCATGTGTTTTTTTTGTTGTTGTTTTCTTTAATCTG
Organism: Malacoctenus gilli; assembly: GCA_032164315.1. Classification (NCBI taxonomy): domain Eukaryota; kingdom Metazoa; phylum Chordata; class Actinopteri; order Blenniiformes; family Labrisomidae; genus Malacoctenus; species Malacoctenus gilli. The sequence goes on along the minus strand of JASSRZ010000080.1, from coordinate 3,131,066 downwards.
GTCAGTCCGACAATAAAAGCAAATGGGTTCAAAGAAACCGGTGGCTGCTAATTGGCAGGGAGTCGATAGAGGAGTCGCTGCTCTTAACCAAGAAGTAGTGTAAACAGTGAAGCTAAACGCTGTCAGAGTCAGACATGCTCACCAGCACACACACAGAAAAAGCAGCAGGAAGATCTTCTTTCAAAACTGAACAATCCCAGTGCAACCAAGGTTTCGGACCACCGACGAGATCTCTCTGCCCCCAAGGGGGGGGGGGGGGGGTCTGGGACACAGGTTGAGGACCACAGATCTAATGTTTGTGTCCAAAATCCAGAACAAAGATTGTCAAAAGATAGCCACTGCTATCCTGGAGCTCTGTTTCAGCACCAAGGACAGCTCCGGATCTGTGGGACAAGTAGACTGCTTCCGTGTGACCACTCACCTCTCTGAATGCAGTCAACAGTGTCATCTGTCAGCCTCTGGTCATCCTGTCCACCTGTGGGGGAAGAATGAGGAGACATTAGAAACACCTTCATCTTGACGATTACCACATTATTAAAACTGGTGTCGTCTAGTCTCTCGTGAATAAATCCAGACGACTGTATGTTATTGACGCAGTCTCGACCTCCATCTGAAAGAAGTCTCAAAGTAACGTCATCTTCTGACCTATCAGAGAATACCACTCAATGTTGTACAAGTACAACAGGAGGCAGCACAGTACGTCCTGGTTTGGCATTCAGCAGAGTACGTACCGTTACCTTGAAGACCCGTAATTAATCGTAGCTGATGCAGATCGCTGCGCTTGCCACTGAAATCCACTCGCACTGCGTGTTTATATCGAGCCGGCGACCCGGTCAGAGGTTCAAACTTTGGTAAAACCTCGGTTTCGGCTCGTCAGCCTTCAGTTTTGAGGACTGTGTGCTTTTTCTTATAACTATTACTTTGCAAACTATAATTGAAAAAAAAAAAAACACAACAGACTGTTATGCAAGTTCTCATTATTAGTTTTCTCCTGCTGTAGGGCTGAAGTAAAAAAAACAAAAAAAACAATAGCGCAGTTACGGCTGTGATTGTCTTTTGTATTCGTGCGCCTGCTTTTTTTTTCTATAATTCCTGAAAGAAAAGAAAAAAAAAAGATCTTGTTATGAAGTTTGGACTCGCTTTAAATTCAAACAGCAGAAGTGCATTAATCAGCCAGCATAACGAATGCAAAAAAAAAAACAACCCCAAATGTCCCTGCTTGCTTTTATTTCCTGCTTGAGGTTTGATTGCCAGAGGTAGTGCTTGTACGAAAGCCAGCACCTGGCCCCCGCACCTGATTGTCGCCCTGAAAACGAGACTTTGATGGCCATTTTTCCTTATTGCCCCCCCCCCTCCCCCCCTCCCCCAGATGGGTTATTAAAAGCCCAGCGCGGTGCCTAATTCCTGACCTGGCCACCTGATTCCATCAGGCCCCCCGGACGAATGGCGATGAACTCCCAATTCATCAGCCGCGCATCAGGAAATGTGCCGTTAATGTCCTTGTGGGAATGCGTGGCTGTAATGCGCGTATAAAAATACCCCCCAAAATCTTGAGGTAAAAAAAAAAAAAACAAAAAACGTCATTTCCCGGCAGCTCGCGCTCTCGCCGCGGTTTGAGAGCGCTGCTCTTGACGGCGCGTTGATCTATCCCGCCCCCCCCCCTCCGCGAAGCGTACAGGCCATCAATTTCGCCGCGTGGTGACATTATTGCTCATCCAAGGCTGTCTGGGGAGAAATTATCATGGCTGATGATGTCTATGAGTTAAACCCATAGAAGCAGATGCACGCCTGATGCTGGATCCCGAGCACGATGAAACGGAGCGCCCCGCGAGCGCAGCGGGCTCGCCGGAGACAAAACGGCTAAACGGTGCAGAGCTGTTCTGCTGAGTCCTGCGAATCTTCTGTTATCCGGAGGAATCCATTAAAAAAAAGGGATTTTAATTATATAGTGCCCGAGTCCCACAGCGTATCGATACATATGGTGGGGAACAATCGCCACGTTTAAAAAGTAAACAGTGCCTCTTATTTGTTTTAGTTCTGTTGATTGATCACAGAGACTTGCATTAGAATTCCATGATCTATTGCTGTATAAGAAGTTCGAGTCCATCCCATTATTGCGTTTATTATGCTTTTAATTTGGTTGTTTTATCTTTAAAAGCAAGATTCAGAGAAATGTAGCTCGTCCAAGATCACAAATCACTTTAAACTCACAGCGGGACCTTCACGCTTTCATTTTTATGGGTATACCGATCATGAGGAATCAAATGAAAATGAAAAAAAAAAACCCTCTTAAAAAGAAAGAGGCAATAAACTGAGCAGCTGGAAGCAGGTATGGCAGTGCAAAATGAAAAAAAAAATAAAACATGGCGACCTAATTACGGCGTATTCATCTGCGCTCGTTGGCGTGCGTCAGGAGATGAGCCTTTGGGTAGCCCCCCCTCCCTTTTTCACCGTCTCTCCGCGCCGAACTGATCGCAGCAAAACAGAGGAAGAAAGGATCCGACACAAAAACACACATTTATAATGATTCATGTCGAAGTCTGCTTTGCAAGGGAGCAGCAGGGGGGGGCCCGTACTGTACTCAGCAATAAAAGCTCCGCGGAGCCTTTTTTTTTGTTGCGCGACTCCCGGCCGCGCCGCGTTTCCGCACACTATTAGATGCTGAGCTAATTCAACAATCCGACTGCTGAGGTTGGGAACGCTGCGACGTATCATTCTCACTGCTGGATGCAATACAATGGATCGCTCGGCTAAAAACGGTGACACGCAATTCCGACGCGACGAGTTGACCTTTTGTGTCGTTTGCTTCAGCGGCGCGTTTCGTGTATTACACTGCGAGCTTTCTTATCGACAGCGACGCAGCTGTTTATTGTTACGAGAAATGTGGCGTTCCAGCAAATTTTAGCTCTCGTACTAACCACAGTGGTGATTACAACACCTGAACTGTTGGCTCTTTTTGAATGTAGAGCTGCCTGCGGCACTAATATTAGTTGTCAGCTCTCACGCTGACTGCGTCGATGCTACTTTTCAGGAGGCGTTTTGCTCCGGTGTCGTCGATATTTAGTGACTATGTGAGAGGAGTCTCTTTCGAATTAGTGTTTCCGACTGTCACCTAGGCAACGTCCATCAGTCAAAGCTGCATTACAACCTTGTTGAGGTTGTCTCGGGCCTGGGTAACCAGAGTAACTCAAGCCTGGTGGGTTTTTTTAAGGCAAGCGGTGACTGACGTTAATCAAGCCCCGGATTAGCACTAATCATACCTGCAGGTGGAAAATCTGGCAGGTTGGAATAAACGCTCTTTCCAAAATCAGATTGTTATTCTTTGTAAATAACACTTACACCCTTCAGAAAAATATGCAAAATCCAAGTTAAAAAAAAAAAAAAAAAAAAAACCCTAAATGGGTCCCAAAGCGTTCTGTTGGGACAGGCCAAGTGTGGCACATTAAAATGATAAATTAGCGAGCCCATATGTTGCAGCATTATGTTTTTTCTCATTTACTCTTTGTTGTTGAGACGGTCATAAAAACGCTGCAGCTTTGCGCCGTACATTACCATATAATAACGCCACTAAACTGCTGTGGGAATCATTTTAATGGGCACAACAACTGTTCCCCAGTAAAGTCGGCCCGGCCGACGCTCCAAAAAGACCCAACGTTAACAACGCGACCGGACCGCCGTAATAAACCAATCACGGGGCCTAATAGCTGACCCCCGGAGACTTGATTGTGCCATTTCTGTAACTCATTATCGCAGCTCAGACAGTAAAAGCCAATCACAGCGACAAAACTTCAGCCATAATGACTCTCGGTGACTTCGGGTAAACAGAGAGCGCGGAAAGCCGCGGAAAGCACTTTGGAGTCGTCTCGGTTGTCTTCCGAAGCCATTTTTCGCAAAGTGTATAACTTAACATTTAACCGAGAAAAGGTCACTTTTTTTTCGCTTGTTTAGGCCATTTCTCTTTTTGTTGCTTTCGCTGGGAAAGCGACGGAACGGAGGGGTAATATTTGAATTTTCGTCTGGAGCCTCGTCCCATATTTCTCACGGGGTGTTTGTTCTCTCACCACACATACATGCGGATGACACTTCCATACATGGCCGACACACTGTAAACCAGGCAGGTATTTGCATAATAAAGGGGGGGGGGGACATTAGCGCAGCATGCTCGGCACTCACGCTTAATTCCCCGTTCAAACTGAAATGGGAGAAAGAAGAAGAAGAAAAAAAACAAAACATTATCAATGTTGTCGTAAACACGAGAACAAATCCCTGCTGTTATGGCAGTCGTGCTGAGGAGACTTCTGATGTTTCGCAGTCATTTCCATTCCTCTCGCCGGCATTTGCATTTGTTTGATTTCCAGCGGCAGTCGGCGATGCCTCTCTGCGCAACAATGCCGACACAAATAAATTAAGATCCGTCCTTCCTGCCAGAGATTATTTATCTCCCCTACTCAAGCTGTCTGAACTTGGAAAAACACAGCTTAAAGTTATTCATTGCTATTCCCGAAACCCGTCGCCCACCGACTTTGACAGCGGAGACTACAGTCGGCGGCGGCGGCGGCGGCGGCGCGTGCTCCCGGTTGCCTGTGAAATATCAGCCTTATACAACGGCTAATAAAGAATTTGTTTAGCCTACTTTGGTGTGCAGATTCCCGATGAATCATTGTAATGCGATGCAGGCCCGCGGCGATCAACCCTTCTCGCTAATCCCTCTGCAGAAAATCAATTCTTCACATTGGCTCCGGCTGCCCCGAGGAAGACGAATCACAAAACTAGTCAAAAGCGGCGATCAGAATCAAACAGAAAGGAATCAGACGGAGGGGGAGGGCGCGTAATTCCTCGCGCACAATCGGCGAAACAAGTCGACTGCCAGGACGCGAATGTGCCGTTTCATTCTCGCCGGCCCTCTCAAAAAGACAAACATCGCGTAATTAGGATGATTAAGAGGAGCGGAGACGAAAGGCCGGCAGTGCGAGCGCAGATGGAGATAATAGAAGGATTAGGGGCGGGCGGATCGCTCGGAGAAGCTGATGGGGGGGGGGGGGGGTTCGGCGTGATTGACAAGTGAAAAAGCTGTTTAACGGCGGGGACGGAAAACAAGCATGAAGCGCCTGTCCCGAAGGTCGGAGGAGTCACTCGCGGTGTCGTGCAGTCAGACCCAAGAAGAAGAAGAAGAAGAAGAAGAAGAAGAAATTCCAAAAAAAAGAGTACCTTTAGGAAAAGAGAGAGCAGATCTGCAGCGAGCAGATGAGCACTGACCCAGTCTGACCCACTTCTCCCTGATTTATGGTTTATGGTCCCTCAGCAGACACAGCTTTGTTCTGGGGGGTCATAAATCTCCGGCACTTCAGAGCCGATCAGGTGACCCTCCGATCCTGGCAGTCGCCTCCAACCGCCCCCACCCCCTCCCTCCCATCCCTCCGCCCCCCCCCCCCACCTCTTCTTTTCTTTTTTTTTTCTTCCTCCCCTCTCCATACAGTCGGTGCCATCCGCCGGCTGCAGCCCGAGCTCTCAACACAAAGCAGAAATCATCCGAGCCCACAAGCGCACGAGGGCAGTTAATCACCGCGAGGAGACAATGGGGTGAAACAGAGCCAGAGTGGGCCGGCTGCAAGGCGCTGCGACGCCGTCACTGCATGGCGCTCCAGCGGGGGGGGGGGTTACCTGCTTGGTAACCCCCTGACTCCCGACGGCAAAGTCGGCTTTACTCCGAGAAGAAAAAAAAAACCCCTAAAAACCTCACTGATTTAAAACCAGACGGCAAGAGGAAAGAGGCGGCTGAGTTGTAGCCCACTTGGATCAACTTGGAGATGTGTTGGATAAACTGGGAATAGGAAGTAGTTCGACATACAGCGAGAAGGTGGAGCTATTTCCTGAATGGCGGAAGAAAGTTTAGTTTAGAGCAGAAGAAGAAACGTCTCTTTTAGCTCATCAGCGCCGCTGGTTCAACTTTACGGGAAAACTGGAGACATTTCCAAAGAACTGAGACCATAATTGGACTTTGTATCACTTCCATTGAGTGAAAGGTTTGAGGAAATCTTGAATCACTGAGTTTAGATCGTAGAAAACCTGCGTCGTGCAAAGCGAACGTCAGTTTCCGGCATCAACTTGTGAAGCAATGAACTGGACCGACCAAGATCTACACCGTCCGCTGCAGTGACTTTCATGGAAACAAGTGAGAGAGTTGCAGCCTCCCACTGCATGATGAGAATGCATGACCCCCCCCGCCGCCCCCTCCCCAAGCTCCATTACTTATCTTGTGCCTCGTTTGAAGGTCGGAGTGCACGTACGGAGACTCGCTCGTCAACAAGACTGTCCGCATCGAAGATGTGGAATGTTTCCGTGACATCAGCTGGACACAGAGAGATCGCTGACCAATGCTAAGCCCGAAATCAGACTGTCAACTTAACAAAAGAATCACGGAAATCCACTTCCTGGATACCTTTAGCCTCACTCACAACCATAACGAGCCTGTTTTTTTTTTTTTCATTTTTGACATTTTTGCTTTTTTTACTGAGTCGTGAGTGTAAATTTTTTCTCTCAGAATCAAACAATAGTTTCTCCTTCTTTTTTTTTTTTGCCCCCCAGCCAATTTTAAGACCCTAAAACAGCCAGGCTAATTACAAGACACATTAATTAAGTGTGGTAAACAGAGCACGACTGGAGTTAGCACTGAGAAGTTGGATCATCAAGCAAGGCAAACATTGCGCGCCGCGGCCTCGGCTCAGCGGGTTAACCGCTGCAAGCGCGAAAAAGCACCATATGTTCAGAAATGAGTTATTCTGCCCGGCTCAGACGCGGCGTGTGACATCTCCTCACTGTCAGCAGCAAAACAAGAGGAAAAAAAAAAAAAGAGAGAGAGAGAGAGAGAGAGAGAGAGAACACCAGGGAGACGGGCGAGGAGACTGAGCACAAAGGGGGACGGGGAGGATTTTAATTTGAAAGGGAGCCGAGGCACAGCTTGAATGATGCAGAGGGAGAGAGAGCGAGAGAGAGAGAGAGTCAGATATTCCTCTCTTAAGACAAGGGGGCTGAAAAATAAACACCAACAGAGCGACGCATGCAGAGAAGCCCGAAACCGAGAAGAAGCGAGACGCCGTCACCTGCCTGAAGCTCGCTTCCCCGCGCTCAGCCCGCCTCGGCGCGCGAGTGTCATCAGCCGGCTCAGCCCGAGCGATCTCCATGAGTCACGCGGTGATCAGATAACTGGCTGTTGAAAAAGTGGTGTGCGCACTCCCGGTAATGGCACCGGGCGGCAACGGGGCTTCCTCTGGCTCCTCTCTCTTTCTCTCGTTGGTGTTTCCTCATTGGGTCCATCCACCTGCCCGACGTCCTCCTGGACAATTTACCCCCCCCCACACACACACACACATATACACACACACTCCCTGACATGAAGGTAGAATCCATCCCCTCGGCTGTTGACCCACGTCGATCTCGCTCTCGGCATTGTCACAAAGTGTATCATGACGAGCGGGGGTTGGGCAAAACTAATTACAGTTTAGGGTCGCAGCGGCAGGCGTGGGCTTCAATAATTCATGAGCCTAACCTGAAGGTGTGAGTGTGTGTGTGTGTGTGTGTGTGGGGGGGGAGGGTTGTCAGCAAATGTGCACCTCAAAATATAGGAGCTGGTGGACCGAGCGAAATTAGATCTCCGCCAAGACCGTCGTGTTTTGCTGGCGTCTGGGGATGGAGGCGAGCGACGGTGTCGTGATGAGGCTCCTCTGACATCTATCGATCTGTCTCTGCCGATGGTCGTGTGACTGCATCGACGGGGGGGGGGGCTGGCCCCAATGGAAGGGGGGGGAGGAGGGGGCATACTGTATTGTTCAAACCAAAGTTATTAAAGGTGTTCAATCAAAAGTGACTGAAAGGACGTCGCCGGATCCGCCCGTAACTCTGAAGCCTGACTGAGGACGGACTGGACACTGCGCTGACTCACCACTGACCCTCCCGCACACAGACGGCCTCACTCGCACGTGTCATCATGGACCTTGGACGCTGAGACTGGACCAAACAACTTGTGTCAGCCTCCACAAGTGTGTCTGAACACTTGCTCTCCAACTTTAGAGAGCTATTGTCAGATGTTTTCTCCGACTGAGCGCCGAGAATCCTCGGAGTCTGAGTCTCCGCAGGCTGCCTGAGCACCTATGCAGCCTGAAATCCCACTGATCATTTAGTGATGACAGTAAACAGCTCCAGTCGTGGTGCATCAACTGAGCTACTTGAGCTTCCTTATCAAGGCGCCTCAGATAAACACAGACTTTTGGAGCACTTCTGTCAACATCATTGATTGGAAATCCTTCCATCCAGCTTCAACACCACTTTTCATTCTCCGGGCGGCAGGTTGCCGGAGGGGGCCCCGCCTTCCATTGGGCGAAGGCAGAGGACTCCCCCCAGAACCATTGAATCACGGAGGTTTTACAGCTTGCAAGAACGAGTGGTACAAAAACTATCCATTTAAATATGCTGTTGAAAAAAAGCACTAATGAAAAGAGCTTGGATGATTCAGTGGAAGTCCAACACATGCGGGAGAGGTCGCCAGCTTGAAGAGGAGCTGACAAGCCAAAAAAAAAAACTAAAATGAGTAAAACTTTTCAAAAAACCTCAGTCCCATTACTCTGCACCTGCTTATACAAGTATTTCGGTGTTATCCATCGACCACGGTGAAAAAAAAGGAATCAGGCTGGCCTTGACTTTGATGGATTGCGGGATTAAGTCTCCTATCGATATTGCGATAATGAGTTTATCATGATATTTTCAACTCAGGATGATCGTACAGAGAAAATCCTGAGGTTGTGGACGTGTTAGCGAGCAAAACAACAGAAGTTGGACATACTCTGATCTCAGCTCTGTCGACAAAGTTTCCATGAACGCCCGCGAATTCGACAAATCGAGACGTTTGCTCATTTTGCAAAGCGAGGCTCTCAGTCTTCTTTTTTGTTTGTTTGTTTGTTTGTTTGTTTGACTAATAAATAAATAACTCCAGCAAAGCGGACAGCGCCAGCCCGCCTTCGGGGCTCCACATCTGCAACGCCAACCTCGGCGCACCTCCGCTCGCTGATCAAAGCTGTTCCGAGTCCTCGTCAACAGCTGGCGCGAAGACTTAAAGACAGAGAGGGGAGCGGGCGGGGGGGTGGGGGGGGGGAGAAAAGAAAAGAGACGGCAATATGGCGCGCTTATGCAACCGATTTCTAACCAGCCCCTCGCTCTCCAAACAAACACAGCTTGCCTTTGGTCTTGATTTTCGCTGTCACTGATGCATATTTCATAAGGGAATTCACTGTCTGCCTTTGATTCTTTGGCACTTTGGTGTTGCTGTCGAGCAATCCATTAGCTCCCATTATCATCCCTGCGGTCTGTATTAAAGATAACAAGCAGGCTCGTGCAGCTGTAATACGTTCTCTTTAGGATCGCCATCTATATATACGTGTGTGTTCTCCGAGTGGGCAAGCGATCGCTGGCTTGGGCCCAGAAAGAAAAGCAGAACCGAGAAGCGGCGATAAAGAATCCAAAATCGACTCCTTAAAATAGACGGTCTACGAGCGGGGCCGGCCTTCCGTGAGTCACCGCCGATCACTTGCCTGAATTACACGCGGCAACACGATGGACACGATGAAGTCTTAAAGTCCATGCTGATTCGCGTTCTGGCCTCCAAGCACGAAGTCCTGGGTTCGAGCCGAGAAGGGGGCTTGCATGAGTCGGCGTGTTCCCCCTGTGTGTGTGTGTGATTTCAACCAGGTACTCCTGCTTCCCATCCCTGGACCCAAAACGCGCACAAGGTTCATTGCTGACAGTTGCTATTCCGCTAAGCTTCAGTTTACTCGCAGGCAGGTCCCTCATTATTTTTCCCTCGTCTCACTCAGTCCTTTTGACAGACTGCACAAATTGTGAGCGTCGCCCGCATTAGCATAAGACTGTAGCAACGGAGGCTGTGGAGCATTAAGAGCCTTGTCAGCTTAGCTCAGCACCGCTCTTCTCTGCTCAGTGAAACTTTGGCCCGCTTAACTAAGACACTAATACAACTCGCAAGCCCAACTAGTGGACGTAGTCGCACGTATGTTGTCACACTTTTGTGTTTTCACCTTTTAGGTCGAGACGTTGGGGGGGGGGGGTCATCTTAATCCCCAACAAAAGACCAAAACACCCCAAAATCATTGTGAAGTCAAACTGATAGAAACACCATCTTTCATAATTGTGTGTCACATTCCTACAAAAACAGAAGCTTTCAAAATAAAAGTACTGGGCAGGGTTTTGGGGGGGGGGTTTTGGATCTGTTTCTGATACTGAAAACTGTAGCAATCTGTTTTTTGAAAAAAATTGCCAAGTCTAAATCAGACTTCCTGGAGATATATATATTTTTTTTTAATCATAGACAAGGTTTTCCAAAATAAGAGACAAGCACTGTAATTTTGTGGAGACCTTGTACGATTTGTGATTTGCCAAAACATTAGAAGCAATACTCTCTCTCTCTCTCTCTCTCTCTCTCTCTCTCTCTGTCTTTGTCTCTTTCTCTCTGTCTCTTTCTCTCGCACTGACAAATAAAGGGAGGATCCTTCAAAATAATAGCATTGGGGAGATTTTCCACTTCTTAACCTTCTTGAAAGTTTCCTGTTTTGTTTGTTTTGAAATGCTCAGTTTCCCCTTTGACAGCCTCAGAGGAGGCGAGCTTCAGGAGCGCCACAAACAGAGTCAGCCCCCACTCAAGGTGACCCCCCCCCCCATGCATACATGAGAGGCCCCCCCAACATCTGGATGCATCGGCCTCAGACTTGAGGGAGAAACATCCGTAGTTTCCACCTGTATGATGCCATGGAAACGGGAGGAGGGGGGTTCATGTGCTGAAATTGAATTCACCCCCGAAGCTTTGGTGTCTACCTGAATACAACAGAGATGAAAAGGATTTTTGTTTGTGCCTCTGAAAGCTGTGAGGGGGAAAAAAATGACATTTTAGGAATTCACAGGGACAGGCAGCGCTTCTATGGTGGAAAGTATTTCCAGTGAAAGCGCTCGCTGTCGCCTCCATTGTGCCGAGCTGCGAGCAGAACTCTCACTGATCAGTATCTCACAACCAAAGCACATAACATCAACCCCCCCCTCTCCCCCCAATGTGGGGAGATATCACTCTGTCTTGTCGAAACGCATCTTTAAAGGGCCCTCCAACTTCTGGAGCGTGCTCTGCGCTCTCCCCCAAAAAAGCTGCCTTATTGATCGGTTAATGTGTTCGACAGGATGGATAAAAATCCTCAAGCCTGGGCGGGTCGGAAGTCAGCGAGACAAGCCCGCGAGGCGAGCCCCTCTCGGCCACTAACACGCAGGAAGTCACAGAGTGCGAAGGGAGAGCTGCAGAGGGAAGACAGCCACACGGAAAGATGAAGCAGGACAACGATTGGTTTTTACTTTCAACATCAAACGCACCTCTGGAGGATAGTTTGCCTCAAACTGAACACTGGTCAGATCTGAGACTGTTTAATGTTAAGTTACCTCATCTTTGTGTCATTGTCTCTGTTTTTTAACCAGTCTCAGAGAACCATGACGTGAATATAGACTCACACCAGCACATCTAGGAGGCGTCCAGTGTCACCTTAAACCTCAGGTGACCAACAAGTCTTCTGCATTCATGCATGAAGTTGATTGGTGCGTAGATTTGGTTAAGTGACCTGGTTGCTTCTTTGAATGCTTGGTTACTTGATCAGTTGTTGGATTATGTGGTAAGCTGATGTTGCTTTCATGTTATTTGATGGGTTTATAATGCTGTCAAGTAAGAGACACGTAAGGAAATCTCTCACATTGACAGTTACCGGAGTAAACTGTTGATATCGCAGTTGGAAAAACTTTCTGTATAAAGTTTTACTACAGCAGTTTGATGGTACTTTCATCTTTGTCTATTGCTCCTGATACAGTATCTGAACTAACTGCACAGCCATCTCGCCATGGAGTTGTTTTTACTACTCCGGAACTGCTCGAGCAAAGTCAACCGTCGGGTAAAGCGCTGCTTGTTGTTTTGCATTCGGTCCGCTTGGTTTCTGTTCTTTAAAGCGCGTCCGTCTGACTAAAAAGGAAACTGCAGGAAAATCGACCGCTCGATAAACGACTCCGAGCGCAAACTCGGTTGTAGGGAACGCGCGCCGCCAAACGGGAGCGCACGTTTGCAACGAGGGAGTGCTGCTGCTGCAGAGGGAACCATGAACAGCAGCCATGGCTGCCGTCCTGGAGGGGGAAAACAGGTGCACACTAATTTAAACGGACGCAGGCACAAATCAAAGTTTATTACTATATTTTTCTGACTCTTCTGCCCGACTTGGGGTTTTTTTTAAGGGGGGGGCCAGGAGCCAATTTGGACGAAACAAACTGGGACATGCATTCGCCCACACAGAAAGAACCCTGAGCCCAGAATCCAACCGCAGACGTTCTCACTGCGATCGAATCACAGCGCAGCCACAATCTCACCAACTCCCAAGGAATCAAAACATGCAACAGTGGAGCGCAGGAGGCCCCTCAAGTAATTGAGTTTTGCGAAAAGTGTTGATTATGGGTGTCAAACAAGGAACTTCCAACTTGAAAAGTAGGAATTTTTCTAATGGGCAAGTGAGGGTCAAAGAGCTAAATTTGTAGGGCTGTACAGAGAGTAGCGTTGGCTGTATTTATACCACAGTGTGCTGGTTCTCTCTTCATTTGTGTGTGAATAAGGGTCTTAAGAGCTCAAAAATCACATTTTTACCTTTCATCCTCACAGGAATCGGTGAAATACCGCAGCGGCGGCGGCGGCAGATTCACTAAAGGGGAGAAAAAAGCCGCCAAGGTAAAATCACTCCACGCAACAAACCGTCTCGACAATTAGCCGAGTTTCCTGACGACAAAACTTTTCAACTCGGCTGGCGGCACGTTAAGTGGTTGTACCTGGCTATTATCCGGCCCACCGCGTAAAACGGGACTGCTCGGCGACAATGCCAACGCGAGGGACGCGCGTATGTGCGAGTCGACCGAAGCGCCTCCGCTTGAGCCTTTTTTTTTGACCCTCGTAATCGCTCGGTGCGAATGCTCAGGCTTCAGGGTTCTTTCACCTCTTGGCCCGGCTTTGTTTCTGCCGCCGAGGTCAAATTTCTCCGTTTTTGCCAAAACACTCGAGACGTTTTCGAGAGTCCTTCAGGCTCCTCTTCAAAAACCCAGTCCGTCATTGTCTAATCTACTGAATCTCCTATTCAAGTCGATAAATCTATGATTTACCTTGTGCTCATGGACTACAGGAAACCAGAAAAAAGAAAAACTCAAGCACGAGACTCTGCAGGGATGAGTTAACTACAAACCGGTACTGATTTCACACAATCTGAGAGTAATTTGAAATACTTTCTGGATAAAGGGGTGAAACAGGCAGATTTTTGGTTGGTGACCAGTCATGAAAACCTACAATAGCGGTGAAAACGAGCATAAACCAAATGTGATGGGGGTCCTTTGGAATTGTATGAGCCCCTCTGAGCTAATTAGCCAATTAGCTGACCACATATCTGATTTTAAGCCATTGGAAGTAACTGGAAGTGAAGAAACTACTGCTCCAACGGTGGGGGGTGGGGGGGGGGGGGCTGCACAGAAAGCAGACCAGTACTGGGGACCTAAAACCACCAATAGCGACACCAACATGCTGTGAAATGTGCTTGCTTAAGATGTGAAACTAAGAATACGAGCAAAACTTGTCCGTTTTCCTCCTGTCTGTTTGCACCACCCGAGAGCGTCGTTGGGAGTCGTTAGAACGAGCATTCGACGCCGCATCCAGTCGTGTACAATGATGCTCCCGTGAAAACGCTACAAGTCAAAAGGAGAACGGAGGCAGAGAGTTGGGGTGGGGGAGGGGGGGGGCGCTCCCACCGCACAGGCTGCAGACTGACAGCAAATCACTTCCCCCCACCCGGAAACTGAGGAAGCGAGCGCGCGCCAAGTTTTTGAAGAAGAGAAAAGTTGGAGCTTTGAAAAGTAACTCCGACAACAGCTTCCAACAGCTGCTGGTATTCAAGGTGAACTCAATTAAAAACATGCTGGGTGCCCGACCACGAGCGACGCTGTTCTCGTCGCGGAGAAGGAAAACCGTATGTTCAGCATATGGGCCTGAATATTACACCCACAGCCCGAGACCCCCTCCCCCCCCCCCTTCCCTCCTTCCTCTTAATAAACATTAGATTCAAACTTTGCATCTCAATGCTCAGTGAACCAGCTAAGCACTTGACAGCGACATCAGTGCATCACCGAGTGTATGAATATACAGTCTGGATCCGTGCCCGCGGACTGTTTCATCTCCCCCCTCTTTGCGCTCATCTTGGCTATCGCCGCTAAAAGGCGCCGTCCGTTCCCGGCAGGGAGTCAGTCATCCGGTCCGCAGCGCGCCGACACTCGGACCGCGTCCTGATGCCACTGACCCCTCCCCCACCCCACCCCACCCTTCTCCAAGACGCAGAAAAAGAGGAGAGAGAACTCAGCGACCGCCTGATGAATCCAGACATTCATGACCCGCCTGGACCACCTCAGAAAATCAACATGGTAGGAGATGAGGTGGAGTAGTGGGGGGGGGGGGGTTACAGAGAAGTGGGTCGAGTAGCAGACCAACAATTATTTGTGGCATTTGTCTAACCTTTTGCAGGGTAAATTGAGAGAGCGCGGCTGCCTGGACTACCTGAGCGGATGCGGGAGTAGCAATCATCGGTGTCTCTCTCGGAAGAAAAGTTCAACGATTCTTCCGCTGGAGGAAGCAGCCGGGGGCTGCGGGGACCGAACGTTGGCGCGGGACGATGGTCGCTGCCAGCCGAACGCGCAGCCTCCAACGCGTCTAATAGCCGCTGACGCGGAAGGTCCGAGGTTAGACGACAGCGAGGCGCCGACCTCCAGACCGCCGCAGACTCTCGATGCGCTGCTAATCACATCGGGTCTGCTCAGACGGGGGGGGGGGGGGGGCCGCAAACA
>JASSRZ010000080.1:3079522-3108704 GCA_032164315.1 Malacoctenus gilli | reverse complement strand
TCATAACACGGACGTATCCGCACGAAATTTGGATTTTCCAATCCCGCCCCCCCCCCCCCCCCCCCACACACACACACACTCACGCCGCTTCCCAATAGAGCCTTCCTGTTGCCTCCTGAACTGTAGGAGCTCCTGCACCCCCTCCAAGTGTTCTGATGTTGTTTAATTGCACTGAGAAGTTGATAGTTTCTCCAAACACCTCTGTTTGTTGTGTGTGTGGACATGACGGTGCTTGATACAACCACTTCCCCCTGGCTTTTGTCAGTGGGAATGTTTGTGTTATTCTGTTGTTGTTTTGTCACCAACAAATGAATAAACAAAAATGCTGACCAAAATAATGTAACACAGGCCATAATACTGTAATACGGACCATAATACTGTGATACAGACCATCATAATGTAATGCAGACCATCATAATGTAATGCCGACCATGACACTATAATACAGACCATTATACTATAATACAGACTATGATACTGCAATGCAGACCAAGCGACTGCAATACAGTCCAGAAAATTGCCGCACAGACCATTATACTGCAATACAGACCACAGTACTGCAATGTAGACCACAAAACTGTAATATAGGCCACAATACTGTAACAGACTGACTGTAACAAAGGCCATAATACTGTAATACTGATCATAATACTGTAATACAGACCATAAAACTGTGATATAGATGATTAGTAAACAGTATCGTGATTTAAATCACAGTTTTCTGGTCTCTGTTATAATACAGAAAACTGTGATATAGACTGTAATACTGTGATCCATCCCATGATACTGTATTACAGACCATAATACTGTAATATAGAGCATGATACTGTGATACAGATGATAGCACTGTAACACAGCGCATACTGTCAGCAGTGTGTGGTGCTGCAGCTCTACTGATGTCGTGTCACATGTGACTGTTCCTCCTTCTCACCAGGGGCAGCAGAAGGGAGTGAAACCTGCAGGCCGTCTCATTTCCAAGGAAAGAGCTTCCCGCTCGTCATAGTTTCACTTTGGCCTCGTTCACGACGCAGCCGGACGTCGGGCTTTGTTTTATTTGTTTTTGTTTTGGGCCCCCCCACCCCATCCCCAGACTGGGGATCAGAATTCATGAAGAGGAGCAGAAACGCCACAGGAGCTGCTTCAGGCTCCGCGGTCAGTTCAGAAGCGCGATGAAGGGAACGAGGTCATCCTAAGATAAACCGTGTGGTTTTGGCCACAGTATATCATGAAAAACATGATATGGTTTGTTATAGTTATAGTTTGGTTGTTTTTTTTTCTCTCAGTAAATAACCGTGGCAGACAGGTATTTGTTGCTTAACAGTAACCATGGTAACCGCCAAGGAGACATTCGAGGTTACGTAGGGGCTTTTGTCTCCTCCCTGAGAGCAGACTGGTCATTTCCTCCTGGAGCAGCAGCAGCAGCTCCGTCTTTACAGGGCAACTCGCAACAACTTCCTGTTGACAACAATGTGTCCACAAGATGTTTATTTGTTTGTTGGACGGGACTGTTTCCGTCCAACCCTTTACTGGTTCTTAAGCACTGTGCTGTGAGGGGGGCCGTCAGCATGTCCTGCAGCTCCTCTACCTTCCTCTCACTGGGCCAGATGAAGTTATTATTCACTCCCCGTCAGTTATTTCTCATCACTTCATGTAGTCGTGTTCATGTTTTGGGGTTTTGCTCCGTTTCCCGAAGGCCAAATTATGGAGACTTTGCGCGTTTCGCGTCGAGACCTGTGATTTTTCTTGAACTTTTTGTCCCAAATGGTGTAAAAAATCCTCGGCGGCGATCCGCGCCACAATTTGAAACTGCAGCCTCACAGTTTACTCCAGGCCAAGACGAAAAAAAAAAAAAAAATCCAAGCGCTTTCTGGATGTTCAATTAGATCACATCGAATTCGACGAATCCGCACAGAGGAGTCCCCCAGCGACGGGAGGATTCGAGCAGCAATCAATGGCGACCTACAGCGGGAAAGACAAAAGCAGGACTCTGCATGGAAGGGTTAATTATGTCTGAGAGGTTTTGGTCCCTTTCAAGTACAATCAGGCCTCCATTGTGTCGCTGGTGGTGTTTCAGCGAGAAGAAAACACTTTAATGGCTTTCATTTCCACTCTGAGAACCAGTGCAAAACTTGCAGCTGGCATGAATTAGAGATCTATAACTCAGAAAGTGTGTTAAAGGGACAGAAAAAGAAGGTGTGTGTATCTTTAAGGATGCTCGGGTTTTTCAGGACAGTTTGTTAGGATTCCTACTAAGTTGGAGCATGGCGACCCAAAACTTTTATGTCCACAAAAAAAAAGAGAAAAAAAAAAAATCAATTCCGACCTAATAGAGGTCTGGAAGACTTAATAGAGGTTTCGTCCCACCGAGCCTTTCAAAGGCTTTTGTTGCCTTTCTGCACCGTCGAAGGGGAGATAACAGGAAGAGTGAAATTGAACCGACCTTGGTTTTGACAGGGACCTCTCGGACGCCTCTTCGAAGACCCTGAAACACCCCCCCCACCACCCCCACTCCAGCACAGACACCCCCCACTCCACCCCCCCATCCCTCCTCAACCCCGGATATCAGGCAGCGCCTCGCACAACAAGTTTCCATTTGCTCGGTCTGTCACTTCTCTGAAAAACTTCACAATTTACCTTAATACATGAAGTCTACTTTGTGTAAATATTGATATTAAAAAGAAAAAAAAAACACCCCTATGCTCGCACAATAACTGTCACAAGACTCATAATGGCAACAGTATTGACACTAATATTAACACACAGGGCAGATTGCTCATCTGAAAGGACTGTCAATAAACGGGGTCCATCAAAAATCTCAGGAATAGCTTGATTCAAGGAAAGGCTGATGTTCGACAAAAGTAGAGGAAATTCTACATCGATAAATAAATATTACTTTGAGTAGACAGAGGTCACAGCGATGAGAACTAGAACAAGAACGTTTGTTAGGAAACTTTAATCTCGCAGTGCAGCGACTGCCGCCCGGCATGTCTCTAGGAAGGGGGGCTGCAGCCTTTGCGACCGCATGCACGAACGCACGCAAACACACAGAGACCAATTGAATGCCATGTGGCTGCTCCAGTACCGTCAATGAATTAAAGACGAAGCATCGTGTGCAACCTCATTTATCAGTTAGGTTTGACTGCCCACAGTTCACAGAACGACATTCATGAGCTGATCAGTTATTATTCCGTTCCACTCCTGTTTAGAGGGGTACCCCATCAAACCACACGAACTCAATCCTTCAGAAGACATCGCAACAAAGATCTGCTTATGTGTAGTATCATCACTCGCCGTTTTTATTTATAACAAACTAGCAGCCTTTAAACGTTGCTCTCAGAAAAGAAATTGTTGCGTCGACGAAGACGGCACAGATGCTTTCCTTGGCTCCAGTATTTCTTGCAGCATTTCAGTCACTTGCCTAAACATGAAAGAGAAAGCAGTGTTGTGGCCACCGTGTTAGCACCAACACTCAATAACATTACTGATTAACATTACTTTGATGAGCTGAGCGCGCACACCAGGACGATTAATCAGAGAACAAAGATTGAATTTTTTTAAAAAACCAAACAAAAAACATCAGTCTGCTCCCAACGACGAGTTGCCATGGTGAACTCGTGATGCCAAGCTGTGAAATCTGGTGGGAGCGGCCCAGTGAGCGCAGTCACCCAGAGGGAACACTGGAGGCACCAGCTCCTTCCCCACTAAGGTCATATTTGGGCTAAGCTGTTTATATGCATATTCATATACTCATCGCAAACAGCCCCGCATACATAAACAAGCTGAATACTTTGGATATTATTGTGGGAAAATAAGTCAGTGTGACCACAAAGCAACATGTGATAGCTATCTTGGGCTGCATGAGCCAACTACTGCACATCATCATCATGGCAGCTGATACCAGATGGAAAACGGTCGGTTTAACCCCCAATTTTGGAACATTGATCCTTCGAAATATCATTCAGTTTAAAAAAGAAACGCATAAAATGTCTCCATGGGAACATTTTGCAGTGTTTCATTGTTGGTGTTTATCGCCAATGCTTCTGAAACATGAGGTCTGTCCGTAACAATTTGGCATCATTTGGTCCCATTTCTATTTCACTACAGTCGACAGCTAATGAAAGTAAAACAGGCATCGAAAGATGTCCAGAGCCCCTCCCCACTCCTTCTTGTCCTTCTTCTTCTTCTTCTTCTTCTTCAACATTGTGAGTGCAACCCCCTTAAATACAGCAGAAAATGCCAGCGGACCCGTCGACATGTTATTGTCCACACAAAACCACTGTGGCATAGCTTACAGGCCTGTGAGAGGCCCAGTAACGTGCTTCGAAACACAGCAGAAGCAGTGGGAGACGTGAGCTAACCTGTTACAGATAAATAGCGCGCAAGGCTAAAGGAAGAGTTGTTGCTATGGCATCACTGTTTGAACATCATCAGTGTCCACAAAGGGGGGGTGGTACAGCTTTTCTTCACTCTGGGACCAAAGAAGGGGTTTTTTCAGTGTCCAAACACATTCTATTTAACGTTCGTTGAGACTAATGTTTTTGGACTTAATTAGATGTAGGCGAATAAATGTGTCTGAGTTTGTCACAGGAAAAAAAGCAATGATTTACTTCTCAATTCTTTATACGTTGGCTTTTTTTTCCCGAAAGATTTCTGCTAATTGTTGATGGAACTACTTCGAGTTTGACTTTTACTTGTGTTACTACGTGTTCATGTCGTAGAATCACAAGAGCAAACTGATTATCAATGAAGCCATCTGTGTATTGAGGTAAGTCTGCGTCAAGTCAAACGGACTTCTGTGTCTCTAAAGGGATCAAATGCATTAACGGTCCAGCTGTACAAACACATTCGCCACCTCGGGGGGGCCGATTCGCATTCTCCTTCCCCGAGGACGCGGGAGGACCTCCTCCCTCCGCTCGGCTTTGTGCTGGAACAATCTCCGGCCGGAGGAAAGCCTCGGGCCTTGGGGGGGCAGGGGGGGGGGCTCAGGATAAGTCAGAATGACAATTAGTGCAATGACACATCTTGACACGTCAGGCCTCCGCGCAGCCACTAATGAATCATCGGAGCCTGTCCGGAAATAGCCGCCCCATCAACGGGGCAAACGGAGCGACCCCGGCGCCTGTGTCAAGTCGGTTTTGCATCGCGACCCGGAACTGTATCTGTAGGTCATCTGTGCTCCGAGCTGTGAACGAATCCTCTGACCTAAACAAGCACGTAGGTTGTTGGTCCCTCGCCTCGGACACGACGGGGAATGTGTGGTGGCAGGTGGACGTTCGGCTGTGGTTTAAGACAGAGAAAAAAAAAAGCTTTTTATGACGTAACAATGCAGTGGTGTGATGTTGCTGATCCCGTGAAGGATCACGATTGTTTCGTTGGTCCGTCCATCCACCCCAGCCTCCTCTCAATGCAGATCTCGTTTCACCCCCCCCCTCCCCCATATGTCACATTGGGCTGCTCCACAAACAAAATGGACAGAACGACTCTAAACCAGGGGGAGGAGAGGGCGGCCTGTCTTATTGTTCCGTGGGACGGTGCCTGTCTACTGGAAACAGTCGTCCTGGTTCTCCGGTATGTCCTCGGGACGAGGGGGCGGTGGGGATGGGGGGTGGGGCTTCTTTGCCGACACAGTAATTTCCACCTCCAAACGTATTCTCTCCAGATTGCAGAAAACCAGAGGATGGTATTTGAAAATGTTAACGGGAACACTCGCTGACCTTAGTGGATGCAGTATACAGTCATTTGGGAGTTTATTCCTTCAGTTAAATCTCAGCTGCACTGCCGGAGCCCCCAGGTGAGTTTGCAGGAACTTCTGTGACTATGAATAGGATCTGCTCAGTGTCGGAGTCAGCACAATACGCTCATCAATTTGAAATGTCCCACCTTTTCTTCTTCTTTTCCTTTTTTTTCTGCTACAACGAGAAGTATCTCAGAGTCTCACAACACTTCTTGAAACCACAAAGTAAACAGGCAAACACGAATATGAAGACGCATTGTCATCGGACAGTTCACACCAGGGGCCTCAAACTCTTAGTACTTCAGGGGGCCACATGCAGTCACACTCAAGTTCTTGGGGGCCAGATTGGTGTGTCTCAGTCACATTCACCCTTTCACTCAAACACGAATGTGGACGGCTGACAGGCGAGATGCCATTCAGGATTTAGTGTCCTGCCCAAAGACAGGACAAGACGAGGAATTGAACTGCCAACCTTTCCCAGCCAAGCAACAGTCGTACATGAGATAGGAGCATTTTGCAGCATCAGAATGTTTATTTAGTGGCTTTTTCTTCTTTTTTTTCCCAACCAGGGTCATTGCTCAGTAATCACAAAGCCCTGCATGCGTCTAATCTCCTGGCGGCCCGTACAGTGGCGCCTTTGTTGATGGTTGCGGCTGCTGGCACCGTTGTTGGGGTTGGGTTTTATTCCCCCCGCGACTCTTGCTGCATTCGTTATGTAAGAGGCGGCTGCAAAGCGCAAAGCAACAGGTCGGTGCGAATGCATAAAAATTGGAGGCGGGTCCCCGGGGCGACCATCGCGCTGCGATCACACCGCTGTGCTCAGACGGCTGCGAGTAAACAAGCGGCGGTGTTTAGATTATTTTAAGAGTCGCACTGTATTTGCTTTCCTCTTTATTCAAATGGTTGTGTGGGAAGTCCGATAATGCAACTTTTTTGCCACGATAGCTTCCTAATGAAGGAACTCAAAGTTACCTAAAACTGAATGAAGTGTGATGAGCTCAGTTTTATTGATTTGAAAAGATTCCATCCGCAGGATTAGTTACAACTGTTTAACAGCTCATTAACAGTGAAATGACCTCACTCAATCACATGGAGGCAAACAAATGTTTTGGACATGTTAAGGCTTCGAATAGCGCGTTCAAGTTGGCTGGTAAAGCTGGGTTTCCTTACTTGGGGTCCAGAATCAAGAGCCAAAGCTTTCCCTGCTTCGAGGTTCGTTGTTCTATTTGAAACTGTCCAAATACTTCATTAAAGCAGACCTGGCAACTTGTCAAGTCATGTTTGTTTTTTTAATCCTCCTACTTTGGTCAAACTGTGAAAGTTGGTGCGTCCACCAGCATTTGGCTTCACTGTAATATTTTCTATCTGGGGACTTCAGCGATGAAGTGCTTTTAAACTGTTTATCACGAGAGCTCATTTCTGCCGCTCCAATTGGCCGGGACGCTGCTTCCTCACCTTTGGCGGAGGCCAACAAGCGTGAACAACGCAATAAACTTTCTGGCACCACTGAGGTGTCCTTGGCAGGACAGCACTTCCGTGGCGGCGGCCCTCGACAGAGGTGTGTTTGACTTTTTTGTCGCCCGGGAGCCGCGATGGTTCAGTCAGAGCCAAGAGGGGGGGGGGGGGGCTGGGGAGGTTCATCGGCAGGTTTTGGCAAGCGGCGGACTGGATGGGGCTGGGGCTTCCTGTAAGATGCCCCGCTGGAGCTCGCTCTCTGCTTCTGTTGCCGCCTGCTGACACAGACTTTGTTTGCTGGCGAAACCCTTTAACAGAATGAGAAGCGGCTGCGGCGTGGGAGAACCGTGTGGATGCCCCGAATGCACGAATATCAGTGCCTGAACTGGACACTGTCGTATTGGTCTCATAGTCGTTCAGGCCATCGAAAAGCACTGACCTAATCCCTCCATCTCCCTCAAGCCTTTCGATAATCCTACCTGTGGAGTCTTCCGACACGACCGTGGGTTCGCTCAGGGTTTGGTTGTTGTTCCCAATTCCTTTCCACGCTCCTGCACCTCACTGACAATATTGGAAATGCCCTTACGCTAAATACTTTAACCGCATTGTCCATCAGGCTACACGAGCCTTTTCAGAGACCGTCCATTCAGATGTCGCAGCGGTTCGTTTCAAGCGACGAAGGTCGACCAAAATACAGCCAGTGTCAAAGCAGCCCGTTCTGACACTGTGTGCGTGTGTGTGTGTGTGTGTATGCGTGTGTGTGTGTGTGTGTGTGGTCTTTTTGTCTCAACCACAACGGAATAAACAGAGGGTTTTTTTTCCCTCGACAGTAAAAGATGTCAACAAGCATTGTCACAACAGAGAATGAGCTCCACGTTAATTTCATCACTGGCAAGACAGACAATGGTGAGCTCATCTCATGAAAGAAGTTGCATTCAAGCAAGAGAAATAAATTTCACGTTTGACATGCTGTGCTTTTTTTTTATTACATTTTTTTTTTCACCAACAACAGAGGCGCCGATTTTCACTGTGCCATCGAAATTGCAACCTCCAATCAGAGAAAAAAAAAAGGATGCGCAATAAAGGCGAGATCTGCTGCGACCAATGACAAGAGATTACTGACAACCCCCCCCCCCCCCCCACAATCTGCATGAACACATCTGCAGGTTTCATGTCCTGGAGCTCCGAATCGTGTGGCGGCTCGTTGTTCCTTTAAGAAGCCTTTAACTGCGGTGTTTCTATCTCTGTTAAAGTACGGTAAGTGCAACTTTGAACGGAGGCTAAATTATACATCTTCTGGGCGGCCTGACGGACACGTGTGTTCATGGATGTGTTACACAAACACATGCTACGTACGGACCTAAAGAACACGGCGGGTCGATCGCCTCGCATGCAGCGAGTGAGGCAAACCGAGCCTCATCTGACATAATTTTACATCATCCCGCTTCTCCGCCTCGGAGACCCCGGCGCGATATTGATCGCAGCGGATCTGATGGAAGGCTGGAAGACTCTCGGCCGGCCTCGGAGCATTTACAAAGGCGAACGCTTGAAGACTCTGGGCGCGGCGCGCTCCGAACGGCATATTGATGGACGGTCTGGAAGAGGAATCGTCCTCGGGATCGCGATCCGTCCGAGGCGAGCGGCTCCGCGGGCCCCGGACAGCGCCGACCTGCCGGCGTGAGCTAAATTTCCACCCAATCGGGTTCAACTTTGAGGCGAAATGTGGCTACGAGTCTTCATTGAAGGTGCTTCGCGTGAGCAATGAACACTTAAGCCCGTTTATCGATTCCTTCTCAGCGGAGAAAGGTTGCTCCTCGTGACAAACACTGATATCTGAATACAGTACGAAAATAATTGCGAATAAATAATTACATATCCTCCTAATTCATTTGATTACCCTCGTTTGACTCGCCGCTAATGAAGTACAATTTCTGTCTGCGAAAACACCACGTCCAAATTGATCTAACAACAATTGGCCTTTGCATTCTCGCACCTAATTCTTGGCTGTTTTTGTTTGTCTTCAGCTCCAATAAACAAATGGCACAGTTGAACCAATAAGTCTTGGGGGGGGGGGAGGGGGAAGCAGTGTTGTTGCTCATAGATTCACTCGCTGAAAAAAAAAAAGCAATCTTGAATATTGCCGTGTGAGTGCCAATGCACAACAACAATTTAATCTCATTTAATTTAGCTCATTTAGACTGTGTGATGGATGGTTGGCAGAAAATTTCATTTTCTACCCAAGACACACCAGGCGTTTTTTTTTAGTTTTGTTGTTTTTCTTTTGTTTTTTTTTTACATGTTGTCTCTTTGTCCCAGTCAAACAATAGGACGGCGACAACAATTGTACAGCTAACACGGTGAATTACTCGAGCTCCCGTTGTTTGAACTTGTTCCAATGCTGCTCGACTGACAGCCAACACTTTGGCTGCTGTTTGGCTCCTTCGTTCGCTCGGGATCTGGCGGCGGGACAGACGCGCCAGTCCCCAGCGGGGAGACGCCGTGGCCGAGACGACTTCAGAAGTCGCCCGGGACACCGTCGGCCTGGAGGGTGGCTGAAACGTATGTTATCCATCTCTCCGTCATCTTTTCCTGCTTCGCTTATGGAGGCTTCCAGAGCTTGGACGCTGAATGGAGTTTCCTTCGCTTCTCTCGAGGACTCCAGGGGACCCCGATCGACAGAGCATCATGATCTCTCCAGTTGGCCGTAGCCTGGAGACCCCTAAAAAGAGGCGACCAGGGGGAGACTCTGCCGACTGATCAAGCAGGAAAAAGTAAAGGTGAACGAAACATCGGTGTTTCCTTCATGTCTGTCTTTGGATTGGCACATCTGTGCACCTCTGTCGTTCTAACAAGTTTTTCTCAACATATAGTTGATGCGGGATTACTTCAGGACAGGTCAAGCTGTACTCATAAAGGGACTAATGATGGCTGTCGCCCATAATGTTTTTTGCATAAAAAATAACATCAATCAAACGGACAAATTGTTTCATTGCTCTGTGAATGTTATTGACTGATTAGTCCCTCACACCAGGGGAAAGCGTCGCACGTTTCCAGCCCCACCGCAGGCTATTAAACATCAATTGCTATTAAATGATAGAGGAAAAAAAAAGCAAATGTCACCTGAACAAAGCACCTAAATATAGTAAACAGGCAATAATGAGTCCCGCCGCTTATCTTCAACAACAAACAGCCTGAATAAAGGAAGTCCGCCAGCTGTCTGGCTGCACTCCCACTGCAGTGGGACAGAACTTTCACATCCACCAGTTTCCTCCCAATAAGACAAATCAAACGGTATCTTTTGTATATTTTTAGACATAATTGTCGGATCAGGTTCTTCTAAATCGAAGCGTTCGTAAAAGCGACTCATCCAGGTGCACAGTCATGCAAAAAAATCCAGCCAATCAGGCTTTGTGTCCATTTCTCTGCAAAAAATCGAAACCTTACCAAGCACATTAGTCTCATTTGTAGTCAAAATATCTCAAAACACTGAATATAAGACACAACTGCCTAACATGTTCCATTTTAGCAAGATATTAGGACTTGTTTTAAGACAATACGACTTGAATCAAGCCAATTTTCACTTGTTGCATTGGCAGTTTTTTGGGCTTATTTCAGCTTTTGTTTTTGCTTGGTGAAATTTCAATTTTTACCAGTGTAAGAGCAAATCTCTCCTCTTGGACACGCCCTGATGCACCCTGCCCCTGCGTGCTCTGGACAGTCCAACCAGCGTCCACAATGTGCTTTCAACTGGACCTTTCCAGACACATAAAGTGCAAGAATCACTGTCAGGCTACGGATACATTTGTGAGCCATACTGTGCGTATTCAGCAGTCAAACTTTAATAACCAAGCTGGCACAACACTTTGAACAAGTTTTATTCGCCTGACGGAGATTTTGGACCCAGTCCCGTACGACCGTTTGAATTTATAGCTTCGGTCTTTGTGCGAAATATGCAGGATGTCTGTTGCTTTTTTTTTTCCCTCTGTAAGTGAATGTGACCACTTCCTCTCTCAGAACTGCAATTGATCTCCTGGACTCGTCTTTTATTGAGCTACCAGAGAGAGAACGGGCGCTACTAGTAATTAAAAAGTGATTTTTTTTTGCTTTCTTTCTTTCTTTCCTCGGAATCTTCTGCCTCATTAAAATCTCACAGGGAAGGTAAGAGGGGGTATTATGTGCTGAAAGGACAACCAGGTAATTCACACGCTCCGACTGAAAAACGCTGAACAAGGACTCGGGGCTTAACAATGGACCCAGGGACTCCCTTTTTCTCACAGTATCATTTATGCAGCGAATGATATCTGGTAATTGGTCCGAACATCTCGGTTCACATTGTGTTTTTTTTTTTTTTTTTCACTTCTCGCAGGAAGCCGGAGCGCCGGAGCCTTGCTATTGAATCCACCCCACCACCGTCACTCCCCCTCCCTTCACCACACCTCTTTCCCAAGCCTTCTGCAGGCAGGATGTGAAGAAATCTCGCGGAGAGGTTAAGCCATTGTTAATTCCACAATGCTTAATCGTTCCTCCTAAAATAACAGGGAGGCAGCCCGTCCCCTGGAACGCTTGCCAATGGAAAGATTAACTGGATTAGCGACCAGATGATGCGGCCCGAGTTGTGATTGCGCCCGCGTCGGCGAGGAGACTCTGGGTTGGGTTTTTATCTTTAGCGAAAGAAGAATCCTAATCCCCCCCACGTTAGTATGTAAATAATGTCACGTCCTGGCAAACGCGGCGAATCCGTCGCCTCTAAACGAGTCGATTTGCGGATGTTTTTCGACGCGCGGACGGCCGAGAAAAGACTCGGTCTTTTATTTCAGCTCCTTTTCCCGACCCTGACGGAGGTAAAAAGGAAAGAGAAAATAAGAGGGAGTTGAAATAATAGATTCAGCGGGGATGTGGCCGGACTTCTTTGAAGCGCGCTGTAAATCTTTGGCTGGGAGAGCCGCGGCGGGCTTGTTATGGTCTCTACTTATGAAAAACTGTGGAGGTCCTGCTGCCTTAATAACCTCCCTAACTCAGCATCCTCTCACTCCCCCGCTCCCGTCGGCTCGGCCGCCTCCCGACGCGGAGGCGACACAAAGCGTTGCCGCGCGCCACCCCGCCCCCTACCCCGGAGGCTCCCGTTCAAAACGGGGGTGGGGGTGGGGGGGGGGGATGTTTATAACGTCGGCGGGACGATTTGTCACTCCTTAGCGCAACCTGTGTCCCGCAGGAAGCCAAATAATGATTTTAACTGCCCGTCCGAGAGATTGATCTCCCTAATCCTCCCCACCTCTCGCCGCCAACTGAAAGACGCGGACTAATTTACGACGGGGCCCGGCGATGGCCGCGCTACGTTCGTGAATGAATGATCCGGCCCCCAGCGAAAAAAGGAGGTAATTTCCTCTTAATGTAGTGCTGTAAACATTTATCATCACGCTGAGCTGACAGCGTGGCGACACAGCTGGAGGGGCGGGAGTGTGTGGGGGGGGGGTCTGTGCAAGTGTTCTCTCTAACGTTGGACAGATTTCTACCTTTGGTTAGCGCCGCGGCCTACGCGATCACTGTCCCGCCACCGCGCTTGGTTAATTTTTCGCCGCCGCCTGCAGCAACGACTGCTGGTTCGGGAGGCGCGGCTATAAATAAACGCGGCGCGAGCCGCGACGGCTCAGAGAGGACGCGTCTCGGATAAGCGTCGCTTACTGCTGCTCAGGACGTATTAAAGTTTGACGGCGGCGACGGGGAACGTGAGTGGACTTTGACGGGAGGCGTTCGTAACGTGCCGTGCAATTATGGCGACAGCCCCGGCTCGTGTTGGTGCGCCGCTGCAGGGTGGGGCGTTCCCCGGCAGTCTGGCAGAAGTGGTGGTCTCTCAAGTGGTTGAGGGTGAAGAAGTACCGCGTAAATATGTGGTATAATGTGCTTAAACCAAGAAAAATGCTGGGAGTGGCTCTTTGCAGGCGGGATTTCAAAACGAGACAAAGAAACGATGCAAATAGCATCACTTCTACTCTGCTTGTTCAACTGCTGCACCTGCAGATTGAATACGTAAGAGCGTCAAGCTACTGTTTATCCATCCATTAGTTAGGGAAGAGTGTGGCACCGCGAGAGTGGTCGAGGTCTCGCTCTCTCTCTTTCTCTCTGCCTGCCCCCTTCACTCTCGCGTCGAGATGGAGCTTCTTGCAGTGAAGCCCCACACAGGTGGGTCTACTCCCAGGCAGCAGCAGCTTTGGTAAAGGAGGTCAGGCAGAGAGCAGAGGGGGGAGAGCGGCAGCGTGTCACCAGTCGGACTTGGCTGTGCACTTCTGGCTCGTGTGTGTGTGTGTGTGTGTGTGTGTGTGTGTGTGTGTGTGTGTGTGTGTGTTCCTGACCAACAAATACAAATCAAAAAAGGGGGTTTTAAAAGGACTTTCAAACTACATGGGGACTCTCGTGGAAATGCACAATTGAGGCACTGGGACTTTTCTGCTCCTTTTCTGGTCCTGGTGTGAAAACAATAGTTGGACCCGTCTGGTTCTCCTCTTTGCTGCTTCTTTCCTGGTGGAGATCCACTGGTGCAAGGTGAGCCAAGACTGAGGGCTGAGCAGCCCGGTTTGACGGCACCAAAGTCTAACAAAAGTTCCAAACCGAGATTATAAATAAGACAAAGACAGCAGCTCTGGATTCAGCACACGTCTCCCCCAGTTGTGTCTTCATCGTGGTCTTGACTATCGCGTTTTGTTGTATAAACATGCGTATAGTCAGAACTTTCACTGACTTCCTTTCAGGACATGAAAGTACCCTGTACTGAGAGTACAAGAGAAGGACTGTACTGGCAGAGCTTTGTACCTCACACAGCTATACATTTTTCACTGACACTGTACTTTTAGTTTACTTTCTGTTGGACTCTTCAGCACTGGGTGCGTGTGAAGCGTTCCTGGTGACAGTCTTGCTGACACTGCGCCGCTAACACACATACCACCATATCACATGGCACTCAAAACAGCCCTAATGAGCACAGAGAGCAGAGGAGGAGGGAAAAAAGAGCCCAACATATAAACACAGCTGACAGTGACATATGAAAATGTCACACCTCCCTTTTACCTTCTTTTCATCCCCTGGGAAACAGCCCAGACCATTAGAGCGCATCAGGAACAGCACCAGCGCTGACCTTATTAAAGGCTGTGGTCTTGGGGAGGAATGACAAAGCATAATTGACTGCCTGCATGGAATGACATGAGATACGGATTGGTAAGTTATAGATTTATTCACGGATGTCTATTAGAGGAAGACGAAACAGTTGGGTGAGTGTCTCAAATTCGCTTCCGATGAAGCCACGTCCAGAGAAGGCTCAGAGTTCTGTTTATTAATCATCTAACTAATTAGTTAAGTGGGTACTTTTCTATATAAATGGCTGGAGCCCACCCCTAATGCTACACAGAAACCAATACCTCTGATATGTCACATGGTCGGTGGTAAAGGGAAGAGTTCTGGTTGAGTCGGGACTTCTGCCCAAAGTGCTCTTTGCTAATTTTGCTGATGTAATTTCAATTACTGAGGACAGCATAACGTTTGATTCTAAAGAGGCTTGTGACTGGCCCCAAACGCCCGAGTTTAAGCGTCAAAAAGAAATGTTGGAATTAATCTCTCCCCACCGGGGACAGCGTATCAGTGTGATGTCCCTGTAACGCTGCTGAACCCTTTAAAAAATAAAAGCCCCTCCATGGGAGTTTCTCCGTTCGCTTTCGGGCCAAAACGTTCCCTCAATTTTTCAGGCAGATGAGCCAAGGGAGGCTTCTCTTCTTGTTGTCGACAAGTCCAAAGCGTATTAAATCCAGTGTCATCGGAAGATCAATACTCACCGATCACGCTGACGCCAGCCCATTGTGGGTATGTGTGTGTGTGTGTGTGTGGGGGGGGGGGGACTGATGATGCTGATATATGCTGAAAACAGTGAGGCAAAGGTGCAGCATGCTCGACAGACGAAGTTCTGGAGATGTTCTGGAGAAAGTTAACCAGCGCTTTGTTTGTGGAAGGTTCACCCTGGTGAGCCTCTGGGGGGCACTCTGTCACATTGTGCGCTGCTCGTCCCTTCAGCAACAATTGTGAATGTAAACAATCTAAATCTAAATTTGTCACAATCTAAAGTTTGTGACTAAAGGCCATGAACACTGAAGGGTCCTGGTGTAGGTAAATACCTGTCGCCAAGGAGATCGAGGTAAACAGAACCTTGACAGCTCTCGTCGAGATTGTCCCTTTGTGATCACACACAAACACCAAAGAAAAATGAGACATTTGAATACAAACAGTTTGTAACCAGGTTTTCAGCAACAATATGACGGCAAAGCAGTCTTGCCTCCATCAAAACGCGGCTGAGAAGAGGAGCAGTCATGCAAAGAGCCTTTGGGTTGCCAGGCAGAAACAGAGAGGCTGAGAAAACAGCATCGCCTCCAACCTCCAGGTAGCTGCAACACTGGGCGACGGGCAACACATCAACATCAAACACCTGCAATGATTGAATCACCTCCTCATGGAGTGTCTGAACATGTGGGCGAGGGCCAGGAAGAGGAGTCCATCGCTGTATCGCTCCAGCATGACCAGCGGAGCCATCATTGTCCGTGCCCCCCCTCAATGATCTTCCCGAGAGATCACGTTGATCCCCGGGGAATCCAACCCCAAGATAGACAAGAAAAAGCCTTCATGGTGTAAAGGATTGCAACACGGTTCAAGTCTCAGGAAACCAGAGTGGATGAGGAAGAGAACGTGGCCGACAGACCCCCCCCCCCCCCCCCCGAGACGTTTCTCTGCTGTCAAAAAGCTTCTCAGCGTGAGACGCCGCGTCAGTCAGCTCTGAGACTTCAGCCTGGATCTCGTGGCTCGCGTTTCCTCTGAGTTCTCCGATTTACCCTCATTAAACGCAATGTAGATGCAGCTCTTTATCATTTGTTCCAACAAAAGCATTCGGCGTTCCTCCAGTTAAATTTGAATTCACTTTTATTTGCCGTTACACCGGTTCAGGTGCCCGGGCTGTAAGGGGTCTTGCAAGATTCATTACAGCACACTCCACCAAATGATAACGCAGTTCAGATCAAATTCAGGTCAATTGAATCTTCAAGTGTGATGTAAAGTCAAGTCTGGAGGAATCAGACCCGGACCACAACTGAATCAAACATCACGTTAAGTCAATGACAAATCTGACACCAAATCGAAACCAAAGCTGCTTTCCGGAGACTGCCGGTAGTCCTCGCTGTTGTTGCTGACATCACAGCAGCAGATACAACACTACACGACGACACAAGTTCTTTTTCCTGCCTTTGACTTGTCCGACGTTCAGCAGCAACAGTAATCCTAATAGATGTGACAATCCAGTGACAAATATCACTCGGCTCAGTGCTCGGAATGCAAAACGAAGCTGCTCTGCAGCTTTCACGGCGGAGACTGGAGTAATGGAGAGCGGGACGGGGGCCGAGGTCATCCTGATAATGATAATGAAGACAGCAATACTGGGATAATTAAGGTGATAATGATGATGACCTTCTTACACATCTGCCTAATACGAGACGTAACCTTTTTCGTGGACTTTTCTGCAGAGTAAGACACTAATTACTTGCGAGACGTGTATTTGGATCCGCAACAGGCGACTGTGATCCTCACCGTCGTGGCAGGTCACCGGACGCTTCGCTGGGTTGGATTGTTCGGTTGGAACCAGCGCGCGAGCGGGTTTGAAGTTGCGGCCGAAGTTCGTTTGTAATATTTTGCAGGCCGATGCTGCCGACATGAAGTTCACCAGTCCCATGTGAGGCCAACATAGCCTCGTTTTATAGTTTAGTGACGCAGGCCAACTAGCACTGCAAGCAATGTTTATCTATGCACATAACCCACATCCAGAATTGATCACCGCACCGTGATTTCGAATTGAATTCTTTGCTCTTAAGTGTGATTACACCTGTTGCAATACGTGGTCGTGCACCAAACGGCCATTTTTTAAAAAACTTCATTGTCTTGTCAGTCACGTCTCGTAAACTCGACCAGTTGCCTTTTTACGGTGACGCTCCAGTTCCCTCTGTTTTGTTTACTCGGACACAGTTTTGGTCAGTGAACACAGCACAGGATCATTTAGGAATACATGAGTCCTGCCAATGTTTGCTTTGCACACACACACACAGACACACACACACACACTCACACACACACACACACACACACACACACACACACACACTACCCCGCCCCACTCCCCATGCCCCTGTTAGCCGCGATGCTATTGCCTCGTCTGCAACAAGCCGTTGTAAATTAAATGAAGTAATTAACATAATTGCCAGAAATCTATGTTGCTATTAAGTTGCCACTCTGTAAAGAGTAATCATTTGCATCTTCTCCACTTAATTGATTGGCGCATTACATCAGGAACACAGAGGCGCTCTCATCTTATCTCCCCGCCGAAACGGCTCTCATCCCCCGCCCCCCCCCCCCTTTCGTCGGACTGCTGGCTTATTTAGGAGCCGTCTCTTCAGACAGTCCTCCGCATTCATTCCACCGTGCGCTTTTCAAAGTAGAAAAAAAAACCCAGCTTGTTGTCAAAGATGAGATAAGTGTGTTATTCAAATGTCAATTCATTCCACAGAATCTCCAAAAGAGCATCGGAAAGCGAGGCCGCGCCGCGTTTGGTGCCTTGTTCGGAGGCTTCGCCGACTTAGATCTCCGGACTGGATCTTATCTGGATCTCGTGATGGGTTCCGGTCCAGTCTCTCCCTTTTTTTTTTTTTCTTTTTTTTCCTTTTCCGAAGGACGCGGCGCTATCTGAAAGTTGAAAAGGCGAAAGCGTTTGTGCCGCCGTCTGCGCAGTAAATGCCAACGTCGGTGGAGGTCCACTGTTATATCCTTTAGATGGACAATCTAAGTCACTGAGGATCTCGTCCTTGTGTGAAAACATGCTTTATGAGGTCCGGGCGTGTGTGTGTACAAATTCTCTATCAGTGTCGGTGCTTGTGAGTGACTGTTTGCGCGGCGGCTCCCTGATGGACTGGCGTGCCGTCAAGACTCGCACCCCACCTTCGCGCGAGCACATTTTCACACGCTAAGTTATCGCCCGTGTGTGTTCCCACACTGCGAAAATCCGCGTGATATCAGTTTTTCCGGACCGCGCGGGACCGACTCTGCTGCCGGCCCGCGTGCCCATGGCTGGTTTCCCGATCAGTGCGTGCCGCCGCCCACGCCGCGGCAGCAGGAGCAACAACACCTGTACGCCGACGAGGGGTAAAAATAGAAAGAGGCCGGGAGTGAAAGCCGAACTGGAACAAGTGCAAAATGATCCGTTTGGAAGCGAGTTAATCTGCCAGATATTGGCAGGCGACGGGAGAAACTTGCTCGGGAGACAACGTTCAGATGGCTTTTTTTTCTGAGGTCAGGAAGTTCCCCGTCAGTGTGTTCGCCGCAAGAAACTTACCCGACTTAACGAAGTGAAGTTATTTTATGGGATGCGACTTTGCGAATTTCTACATCGCAAAGTGATGAGAACGTCTCTGCGAATGGCGGCTTTTTTGAGAACTGCTGAAAGCGGCACCAGAGATGAGCTGAGGAACACGGTTTGAATCAGGGGTGTCCGAGGGGCCTTTCACTCTCGTTGATCCAACTCGTTCAATTTTACAGCACCAACTGAAGATCAAGAAGGTTGCTTAAACCATCATGTTCTTGCACTTGATGGTTGTCAGTCTAGTGCTCCTTTAAAAAACCCAGAAGCATGATGCGTTCAAGTGCACGTTCCAAGTATGTGGCCATGTCCCACTCTGCTTTCAAATGCATTATTTATCCGATTCATTATTAAACCTTAACTGCACAAGCTGTGAGCAGTGGGTCGCAGCGGTGGGTCGCGGAATTGCGGGCAGCAGTAAGAGGTTGAGGGCCTTGGGAAGGGTCCAAAGGAGCAGGGGGGCCGTGGTGGGCACAGTGGCTCTCTTTCTGTGGTCACAGACAGCCGTGAGGCTCCCCCACCACGGTTGGATGACGAGTCGTCGGACGAAACCCACTTTTTTGTTTCTCAACAGAGGTGAATCGGGCCGATTTCTCAATTCCTCGAGATAAGACATCAGAGGACCCTCGGACCCAAGCCGCTGGCTGGCCCCGTGTCGCCCACCTCGCTGCTCTCGCCCGTCTGAAGTAAGAGAAAGAAAAGCAAAAAAACGTCTTGCGAGCCTGCCGGCAGGTTGATGAATCCCGTCGCGGGTGGATTTTCGAAATCAAAGTGTTTCTGTCAGCTTGTACAGTTTGGGTCTTTCGCCGCTCCGCCGGCGTGAAAGCACCGCCGTACTCAGGGCGGCCGAGCTCCCCGACGCCGTCCAATCACGGCCCAGCCGAGGGGAACGGGGAGCAAAGTGGGTGTCGGTGTGCCTCGGCGATGATGGATGGACCTCACTAGAGAGATGATGGATGACCGAGGGTGGCCATGTTTGTTTCACATCATGCAGAGCGGGTTACTATGGCGATGCCGCCTTCCCCGGTGACCTCTGGTTGACCTGCCTCACGAGGAAGAAGCCAGCCATGACTACGTGCGCCTCCCGAATGACGGCCCGTCTGTCCAGGAAAGTAGGTTTGAGGTTTGACGGAGGAAAGTTTATCATGCGGGGGAAGAAACAACAAAACGAAGCGACAATTTTATTCGCTCGGTCCTTTTCTTCCAGCGCCGACACCTCCCCGTAAACCGACTGCTTCGCATTTGTTGTCTTTTCCGCCGCACAAAATTTCCAATAAGTCGTGCTAATTAAACGCAGAGGGTGTAATTAAAAAGTGCCACTATCTGCAGTGGACAGATAGCGGCGGGGTGACTCACCGAGACGCGCGATAAATGCGGAGAAAACCACTTTTTATTCCCGAGTGTTAATAAGGGGCTCGTCACAATAAGGCCTAATTCCTCGCAGCAATCTGGACAAATTATCGCCCGATAGGGGAAGTGCCGCGCGACAAGCGATGACAGCGGTTCCCTCTTCTTTGTCTCCAATGACATTATGTGATTAAGCTTATGGAATGAGACCTATTTTCAATGCCTTAATGGCATTAATTCCCCCCCTTTATTTAACACATGAAAGCTCAACTGCTCATGGATTCATTAAAGTGAAGTAATTCAATATGAAGAATTTAACCCTCCCCCGAAAAACAAGGCCTTCCTATAATCACTGAGCCAGCACATGCTGTGTTTTCTTTTGGTGTGTGTTTGTCTTTGTTCCACTTGCTTTGCGGGGTCCAAAAAAAAAATGAGCACACACTGCTAATTTTTGCTAATCTTGTCGGGACTTAATTGCTGAATGGAACCACGGTTCCTCCAACGTGGAGGATAAAGACTTAATGACGTGCCAAAACATGACAACGCATTGGCATTGCGGGACGAGGCTCCACCTCATTTGGCCGAGAAACGATGTTGATCGCGCAACAGTCTTAGTCGAACGATCTTGTGGTTCCTCGGTGGCGTTGAACGCATCCTCGCGGAGATCCAGGGGAGACGTCAGCGACACCGGCTGCCTGCTGTGCTGCAGCGAGGCGCCGTCTGATTATTACGCGTTCCGACAACAGCAGTCAAAGTTAGAGGCCGGAACCAACACCTGAGTCACAACAGAGATCGCTGAGGAAAATCAGGTGAGTGCAGTAAATGATGCTTTATTTTTTCGACCTTTTTTTGACGATCCAAACAACTCAACATTCAAGGAGGATTTTATTTATAGTTGGGTTTTTTTGTGAATAGTTGAGGACATGGTTCACTCAAAGCCTAAGAGTCGCTTATTGCATGTCCGCAAGTGTGTTTCTTTCACTGTGTTTTTACCACTGACTACAACTTTTTATATCATAATGTCTATGTCTGCAAGAGTGGTATGGTTGTTGCACTGCTATGTTTGGCTCCACTCGTGAAAAACGGAGTGATTTCATGATATTTCAACAGTTTGGTTAAAATTCTTTAAACCTGGATGAAAGGAATACTAACTCCTGTTAAGTTCAAGTTAAGACACTGACATCCAAACACTGGTGAGTTGAGGATGGACGTAGGTTGGGTAAGTTGGATGTGAGGGCACCGAGACAAAGCTGGATTAGTCATAAACTTTTTCATAAAAGTCATGAATCATAAAAGTTTTTTCGAATCAAACTCTAGTTTTGTTGACATCAGTTTAAACTGAATCGATATGCGTTTGTCTTCCTGTAAGAGCGTCCTTCAGAGGAGGGTTTTTCTCCCGAATCTGGTGATCTTCCAGCTGGCCCCCGTTAGGTACCGAACCACCCTTCGTCCCGGCGACCTCTGGAAGCTCCGACTGGAAGTTGAACTTTCTGGCGTCGCTGCCGCGCCAGAGAAGGGAGAAGGAGCGTTTAATCACCTCATTACACACTCGAGGAGTTCGGTTGGCATCGGCAGCTGCGCCACGTTTCAGAATTACATGACGGAGCGCCCGGAGCGCCGGGGGAGCCAGATGACGCACAATGAAACAAACAATATAAAATTGTTGTTCTTTTTCCTTTCGTTTTTTCTTCACCGCCTCGTCTCGCACCACACTTGTGTTGCGCTGGGCTCCTTTTTTATGACTGATTTTGAGCAATTTTCGCGTTCTCTTGAACCTGCTCCGGGCACAAGATTGATGGTGTTTACTGGAAGCGTCGCACGATATTAGGAAAAGCGAGCGTAACTTGAAAGTGTAATAAAGGCCCGCTTTCCTTGTGACGAGCACCCCCGTATAATTAACGAATCACCTCTTGAACTAAAAAAAAAATTCCCGGGAGATAATGAAAGTTTCTGAGATCCGATGCAAAGACCTGAAGTTTCTCTTCAGCGGGCTTTATTGTTCCCGCAGAGGATCGATGGAACGATGAACGGCAGCCTTGAGAGGAAGAAGGAAAATAAAGGCCAGATATTTGTCTCCTAACTGAGTGTAAATAACCGCAGTCTTCTTTTACATAACCTGAAGGCTTTGTAAATAATAATAAAGGGACTAAAGAGAGAATCGCTCCCCGTCTCTTAAGCCACGACGACGCTTCCAACTTCCATCGGAGAGATAACGTGTTCAGCGGCCTTTGTAGATACAGAGAAAAAAAAAAACCAGCTTCGTCCTATTTCGCAATGCACTTGGAGACGGAGGCGTCTCCACGGTGACGTCAGCGCAAAGACGTCGCCCTCCAGCAATGTGAGCGGGTCACATCCTTGAAATACAAATGGAGGCCTTTTTTTTTTAAAAGGAGGCTCGTCGAGGCGGACGGCGTTCCGCGGGAGCGACCGCGCGGCCCCGCCGCCTTTTTTTGTTTTTTTTCTTACCCTTCCAGGAGCACCTTGAGTGTTCAACCTTTAAAGTGAAGGGAGATCCGTTTGGACAGAATAGGGATGCAATATGTTAAGGTTAAAAGAAGGGGTTGCGGTTTTGGGAATAATTCCGCGCCGAGTCCTTCCGCGTCGGACTGATCCTCGCTAATGCCCGGCGATGACGAAAGCGCTCCCAGCTTAGCCTTCACCTTGACATGTACCGGGGGCGGGCGGGGAGGGGGGGGGGGGTCTGGGAGAGAAAAACCGAAACCTGATGCACTGTGGGAACGAGATTCTGGATCATTCCGGGGGAAAAAAACGAAGGTCACTTTGACATCAAATGCGCGTTCACACCAGGATGCTTCCAGGGGCCCCGACTGCTCGATTGGCTCACTGAATGTGGTTTCCACAAAAAGGCGCCGCAACGGCAAACTCATTGATTACGCGGGTTCCTGTTTTAACTTCAGTGTCCAAACCAAATCGGACATTTTAGGAAAAAATCGCCATTTTTTTCTTTGCTGTAACGCAACTTCTCCCAATCGCGATCTTCTTGGTGCCACCGGGCAGTTTCCTTCGCACAACTCTCACAGGACCAACACCCAAGTTTCCACGGGGTTCCTGAGATCAGTCGCCTGGCACGTCACCCCCCCCCTCCCCCCCCACGCGCCTCCGCCTTCCATCATCTCCGTTCTCTCCGAGCCGCACGGGCTAATCAGACCTGTTGTGTCAGATTCACTTCGCCAACAAACACGATAAACTCGTTTGCTTGCGAGAGCGGATGTGTACACAAGGAAGAACCTGAGGGTGGGGGGGGGGGGAGGAGGGGACGCGAAGAGCGTTTTTAAAATGGTGATGTTAAATGTTGTCGATCGGGAGTAATAGAAGACTCGGCGGTTGCGATATTGAACGAGACACTCGATAAAGTTAGTGGAGAGCGGGAGAGACGTGAGAGAAAGATGCACCTCATCAAACAGCTGCTTCCCGATCAGACGCTGTACTGTGAGCAGCTTATTTGAAGTCAAATGAAAGACAATGGAAGCGTTTTTTGTGCGACGCCGCACGCTGTGCACGCCGTGGATTAATCGTGCCTTCTAACCAGGGAGAAGGACTTGTATCAAGGTTGTTTCTTTGTGACGCCAAGCGCCATATGGGGCTCCATACATCAGGTCTGGCTGACCTTTAGACCTTCCGTTTCTCTCCCATAATGTCGAAATAACTGTGAAATCGAACAATTTTGGAAGAATTTCCCAGGTCACTGTCTCAGATTGAAGAATAAAATACGAAACTGACCTTAAATTTGCAGAATCGGAGCACCTGTTCAGCTTTTTTTCCGGAATCTAACCGTGTGACCGCGGATCTGCCGGCTGGATCGACACATCGGCCTTGCAGTCCAATCCTGTGAGCGAACCTGAGTTTGAAAGTATTGAGACTGGTCAGACCCGAGTTTCAGGAGCCCCCCCTGGCGCCCCCACATGTGTACTGATGCAAAAGTGTCGGCGCTGCTCAGCGTTAAGAGCAGGTTGGTGTCGCCCACTGACAAGATAAATGCTGACTTCCTTGACAAGCCCGCCGAACGTGAGCTGAGCTGCACTTGCTCGGAGCACAAAGGGGCTCACGCATCATTATCCACCCCCCACACACACCCCCCCCCACCCCCACCTCCACCCGCACTGTGTTCCAAATGAAGCTGTGTGGATCTAATGACAGGCTCTCAGGACATCAAATCACACGGCAGACCGGAGCGACTGAAAAATGAGCATGTGTTCCTGTTCTGCATTCAGCACGGTCAAAGAGTAACGAGGAGGGTGTTGTTTGCTTGGCTGGGTGTTCACTTGGGTGGGTTGGCTCATTTTAAGCCCCCCCCCCCACCTACATTTACACTAAAACACTAAAACAAGTGTGTGTGTGGGGGGGGGGGGATTATGAAATGCTGGAAGTCAAACAGTATCAGGTATTTTAAAAGTAAAGTCCAGTCATTTCCACTGAGTTCTGCCTCAGTCTGAGGTTCTGCAACTCGCCTGCTGCATTTCAGCGCGGACCTTCAGCCTCAACCTGCACCCAGAGGCCTCGGCCCCCCCACTGGCCCCTCCTTCTACTCGCTTGGCCCACTTTGTTTTTTGGAAACCAACCCGACACCGGCTCTGCATTTTTTTTTTCATCCAGCGTCCGAGATGTCAACAACATATCCCAGCCAGCAGCAGGTACCAGGACAAACACACGAGTTAGTTAACTTCGAGGGGGAAGGCTGACTCAGTGCGTGGGTGCGATGATGGCTGTGCTGGGGGGGGCACCACTTTGCCGGCACCACCTGGGTGCCGCGGCGACGTGCACATCAGGAGCCTCGACAGCAGCGGGGGCCAACGGCGACACAGTTCCTGACCAGGCGTCCGATTCACCCGATCTCGAGCTTGCTCGAAAAGTTCCCGTCGCCGTCAGTGGGGCGCCATCCAGCAAGCGATAAATATGTATCAGGAGCTATTCAAAGTGTGTGTGTGTGGGGGGGGGGGGGGGGGTATGTGTGTGTGTGTGTGGGGGGGGGTGACGAAAATCCCGTCCCGTCCCGCAGCGTCGTGTGAGCCTTTGGGCCCACCGGACGTCAGGGGATTACAAATGCTTCTTCATTTACCAACAGAACGAAAGCAGCCGAGCATGCTGAGGCAATACGGTCGGATCGATACCGCCGAGCGGAATCGTTCCCCCCGACAACGCGGAGGTGAGCGGCGGGGTTATAGTGCTCGTTGTACTCCTGCGGGAACACGAAGCGGCAATAACCGCTGCCGACCGCGCAGGATTTGAATTTGTCTTTGAGCGATAAAAATCCCTCCTCCCCCGTTTTAGGAGTGGCCGCGCTGACAGTAAATCAATGTTCGTCCACGACGGTGTTATTTCTGGATCGTCGGAACGGCGCGCGAGGAATGTTTAGCCCACCCGACGTATCAAAGCAAATGACTACAGAGGGGCTGGAAATCAAACCGGCGGCGCTTGCAGACCTTCTGGTATTGGATATGGATATTGTGAATATCAATGGAGGCTTTTCCTTGGCTGGCTCGTCTTTAATGAGGCAGGAGTCGACCGGGGCTCCGCTCATCTGCATTCGAGCCCACTCCACAAACTGTTCTGAGAGCAGTCTCAGACGGAGGCTTCGGACCCGACGCGTGCCGGACGAAACCCCCGCACCGCCGCTCAGCTCAGCGCAGCGCGACGAAGCGTGATGCCATCGCGTTTTATCTCGACCAGCGAAAGAACTCGAACCCGAGTGAGTCAAAAAACAGCGTTAAACGTTATACCGACCCTGCGCCGGCCCTTGCTTTGCGTTTCGGCTGCTCTGCTGCCTCCGGTGAACCCCCGGTTGAACTGCGCTCCTGACGGCACTTTTGGCCCACTTGTTCAGCGCGCGCCGGGGTTCAAATGGCAGTATTTGCGCCTTGCACCAATAGGAACGCAGTGATCAAGTGAGCGCACGGGGGGGGGGGGGGGACGACTCATTTGAACCCCGCCAAAGCAAAATCCTGGCAAGTGTGACCAGATGTGGACATTGAGGAACTAGAAAAGGAATCCGATGCTTGCACGCGAGCTGCCGGTACCACAGGCTGGTTGTACCGAGGGGAGGGGGGAGGGGCACGGTGGGGGATCGAGATCGAGTGAAAGCAGCCGGGCAGTTATTGAAGAAACAACACAAACTAACAAACACTGGAATGAATAATTCATCATGTGAATCCATTTTTATGGTATCGAATTTCTATTCAGAAGACTTTGAGTCGAGCTCAGTCTCCTGTGAATACCTAAAGCCGTCCCTTCCATTAGGCTATTTGATTTAACTGCTCTTTGTGTGTTGAGTCGACAAATTTCACACAGTTTTACTTTTGTTTACCCGTTTTTCATTCAATCGTCCTGAACGATAGTCAAATGCGAGTAAATTGCTGCAAAAACTGGAGAAAAAAGTTGTGTCTTTCTGTTATTTTAAAAGAGTTTCACGAGTGAGAGTTACAGTATTACAACGCCGGAGCCACTTGTTCATTATCAACGGCAGGAACCAGGAACAACCTGGAGTGCCTTTGAATCAGCGCTGGCAGTCGCAGCTCTGTGCAGCCCCGTGTTGCTCTAACTTTTTTTGGCAGTCGTGAGCTTCTTCGCTGACAAAATTGTGACTATTAAGGGGGGGGAAAGAAATATGTCACCCTCCATGCAGCTGTCACAGATGTATCAACCGACAAGCGCAGCTCTGCAAAAAAAACATCTGTAGGAACCTTTATTTTTAGACTGTTTCCCGTCTGACTGAGCTGACGGGAGCCTCCGCCTCCGACACCACCGGACGCTTCAGCGCGGTGCGGCCTGTATGGGACAGACGCTGGAAGACAGGACACATCCCCTCTGACTATCCCAGCATGCACCTCTTTGGCTGGTGAAAGTAATCACTGTTAATGGTTTTTTTCTCGGCGATCTATTAACACACGATCGCCCATTCATTCGCATGTGAGAGCCTTGCACCCCGTTTGAAGCACTCCCTCAGCGTGCTGACTGTTTGAACCCTCCCGCAGAAAAAACACGATGTAACACGTTGCTCACCGGACCACCGGAGCCTTTCTAACATGAGACGGTTAGCGCACCGCTCGCGGCCGTGCTCCGGGCGCCAAAAAGCAGCCCCTCGCAAGTGGACTACCCTGAGACGGAACGCTCAGAGCGCTCACCCGAGGAAACTTCTTTTTCGGTCCAGGCTGAGCGCCGAGTCCTTCCACACACTTTGTTTCTCCCCGTCAACGCTGGTTTCTCGCAATAAAGCACCGAAATAGAAGCCGTTATAAACCGGGTGGTTCTGACTGCTAAGGGAAACGGTGGAGTGAAAGTGAACCAAACCGGAGGAAGGTCAATCAATCAAAACCTGGACTGCACTATCACGGCGTAGAAGGTCACATATATTACCGCTACGCCCTCGCTAGTAAATAAAACGTGACGTGGTGAAACAGTTTTCCATTCTGAGTCGGAGTCCTTCGCATCATGTGCTTTCAATGCTCTCTCATCTCACTACCTCATGAGATAAAGCCGTTGAAATCCTGCAGATGTTATTCAAGGACTGGAACCTTTGATTCCGGGGCCTAACAATGTTTCCAAGTATGACAAAAGGACAATTTTAAGCCCCCTTTTTTGTCCGTGGCCGTGCCCGTTCAGACAGGGTTCTTTTAAGGTGGTGCTTTCAGACATTGTACTTTTTTCAGCATCCACTCAATCAATGTCAGTGGCCCCTTGGTGGGAAAAAAAAATTCCGCCATTAACCTTCCATGACTTCGAACCTCACTTTGGAACAAAACAAAGCAAAAACATATATATAGGAGCATGGTAGTAGAACTCTGTTATATTTGTATCGACGCGTTGTATCGGTTGGGTGTTTTTCGGGCATTATTCATCTTGTTTATAACAAAACATTTTCATGATCCGATAGGCAAATCAATGATGCAATTATGGGAGGGTGTGGGGGCTTCTTTCTGGCATTGGTACTCAGTGTCACCACTGGTGTTTGATTAAATATGCTGCTGAATGTCCTCAAGCTGGAGTAGAAAGATGGTTCCGTCGTGTTCTTCCTAATAAACTTCGTCGATGAACGCAAAGAAAGCAAATAGCAACAGATTGGACCTTTTCCTCTGGACAAAGAGCTGGTAAATGTTGGTGGACCGCAGCTCGTTTCATCCCAGCAGTGACTTTCAAAAGCAATAAACGCTGCTGAGTGTGCAGGAGCCGAATCGGCCTGGCAGCGGCTCATATCAGTCCTCGCCGCTGGAGTCGGAGCCGACCTGACAGGAAGTTAAATCCTTCCCAAACCCGGCTGTTGTTTTCTTTTTTTTTTTTTACTTCTTTTAGGACCCAGAGTGTGGCTCAAACAATGTTCCCTCTCAAATTACATCATGGCAGCGACATTCACACATGAGCTTTGATTGACTAGTTACTGAGAAAACAAAATATTCACACATTTGATTGACTGTACTTTTTAGATCCTCAGACTTATAACACGGAGTGTTTTTTTGAACACACCTGACCACAAAGTGGGAAAACATGGAGATACAGTTGAGACTACATTGCATGAACTGAGGGATGGAAAGTTTCAACCTGAAAGACGGCCACATTTGTAGTTTGTAATAGTGATGAGAAAAAGACCAAGACTGTGCTCAATATATACAAGTTAGAATTTAAATGTCACAGTGAACGCAGGCAGCAGAATTAAAGACAACGGTAGTCCTCGTACAAGCAAGCAGTGTCGCCATAGGATGGTGGACGAGGTGAGAGGAAAAAGGACTTGTTACCAAATTTAATGACAAAGTGACCACTTCTTTGTGAATTCTTCCTTTCTTTGGTCAGATACTTTTCATTTACCATCTCAGCAGTCCACTGAACTATTTACAAAATGAATGACTGACTCTATATTTAACTTATTGTATATTTTTTTGTGTCTTCATTCATTCCGTTTCCCACCAAAATCTGTTTATTTGTGAGATGCTGCTGCTGCTTATGTGAAATAGTTATTTCCAGTTCCAGTTTCTGATTCCCAATGCAGTCCATTGTCATTATAAATGGCCCGATTTAGGATTTATTTCTCGAATCCAATCTTAACAGCAGCACGTCTCCATGCGACGACCGCGTTTTTCCGTCCCTGTCTGAACAGGGTTTCGCTCTATTCTCTCGCTCAGTCAGAAAGTTGCCCAACTCGCTGCCATTTTTAGCTCCCCCTAAAGTTATTCTGGCAGCCCCAAAGACAAAGTGTGGCAGGATGAGGAAGG
>JASSRZ010000080.1:3047994-3063911 GCA_032164315.1 Malacoctenus gilli | reverse complement strand
TGTGAACTCGGACAGCCATGTATCCCAGAATGCATTTCACTACAACCAGCGATGGCGGAGGAGCGAACACACAACTGCAAGCAGTAATTTTCAAATTAGGTGTTTGTTTTATGTCGTTATTATTTTATTTTTATGAAAATTTACAACAAAAAATAAACATCTCTGGGATAATCACCGGCGGCAGACACCGAAGTCGAGGAAGTGACGTCGCGAGTACGCTGCCGTTCCGATGGTAGAAAAACCGTACTGCCAACTCCCATCCTCGGGAAGTTTCCAAGTTTCCAAGTCCGAACTTGAGAAGTTCAGGAGGCCGCACTCGGCGTTTCGAATGTCTCTCTGCTCCAACACACCTGTATGCCGCCCTGCATGTTTGCAATGTTTCCCAGCTTCAATGCACCTGATTGCAATAAGCCGCTGGTCATCAGGCTCCTGCCGCAGAGCTGCATGACGACGCCAGCAAGCATCAGGTGCTTTGGAGCAGGAACACATTGAAAACGCGCAGGGCGGCGGCCATGATGCAAACCCGCAGCTATGTCTGACACTTAAAATTGAGCTGAATATCAAAGAAAAGTGGGAAAAAAAGCTGTTTAGAAATACCTCCGAGTCTTATTGGCGGGGGGGGAAACAAG
This sequence comes from Malacoctenus gilli, assembly GCA_032164315.1. Classification (NCBI taxonomy): domain Eukaryota; kingdom Metazoa; phylum Chordata; class Actinopteri; order Blenniiformes; family Labrisomidae; genus Malacoctenus; species Malacoctenus gilli. The sequence continues at coordinate 3,063,282 of JASSRZ010000080.1, read as the reverse complement.
CTAAACAGCCAGTCACATGTCAGCGGTCTCGTCCAACAGAATGGACGGACATCGATCGGGCCTGTTATGGCTGAATAAGGGTCCGGCTAATCTGCTTACACGCGCTATCGCCCCCACTGATTAACCAGGGATTAAATATGCACTGGGTCGCGCCGTCCTGCGCAGGAACCTTTCGGCGCGCCGCCGTTTCGGGGGCCCCGCCGAGTATCTCTAGACAACAATTTATCGCTTTGGCTCCCTCGGCCACGCCGGCTGAGGAAATACTGTGGGGGGGGCGACGAAAAACATTATAGGAGGGGGTCCTTTCGGAGCGCCTCGCTGGCTGCCTGAGAACCCTGGAAATGCAGATGAGAGCTTGTGGCTGTGGAAGAAGAAGGGAAGAGTCTCCACCGGGGCAAGATGGAGGGCGAGAGGGGGGGAGGAAGAAAACACAAAACAAAAACCAAAAAAAACTGAGCGTGGCCACCCAGAGAGTTTCACTCTGCAGGAAAAAAAAAAAAAAAACCCTACATTTCCACTCATGAATTCCGTCTGCGGCTGCCTGTTTCTGTTCCAGGAGGCGAAAGCAGAAGTGAGACCGATGTGAGCTGTCAGCAATGCGGAAAAGACTCCGAGAGACACTAATGAGAGATGTCAGACTTTCTTTTATGCCAACACTTCTTCCCCTGCTTATTTCAAGAGCCCCCTTTTGTTTATGTGCCTTTAAGGTTTAGCGGAACTGAGGCGCAGACAGCTGAGGCTCTTTCTGCAATCAATAAAAACACATTACGGCTCTGGCTGTGCGGTCCCCCTCTCCCCCCCACCACCTGCCAGGATAGTGACCAGGGAAGATGACCGCCACACACCAAGTAACGATTACCTCATAGGTTGGAATTGCATTTATTTCGATAATAATTCACTGCAAACACAACTTCTTAAAAGATTCAGTTGGCAACGTTTATCAAAGTCAATTTTTTCCCCGAGTGACGTCGCACGACAAAGTCCAGGAAACACGGCCGACCACTGGTGGACACTCGCGACACGCAGCATCGAACTGGATCGGATTGTGTTGCTCCGACGGCCAAATGGTGTTGCACTGCAAAACTGCCCGATAGAGGTGTGACTAAGTGTCAGTGTCGTGTGGAATATGCAGCAAAGTATTGGGAAGAAGAGCTGAAGACACAGGAAATGTCCTGGGACAGACGTGAGACATGGGGGCTGATAAGACACAGGTGGAACACATTGATGTTGAAACCAGAATTTAAAAAAACAAACAAAAACAAGCTTAACAAGCCAGGCATTAAACATAAAGAACAACGAAGAGGAAACGTTGAGAAAAAACGTGTAAAACTGAGACGCTTTAAAAGAGAAATGAAAAAAAACACATAAGTTTATGTACATTAACGTAAAACAAAAGTGTTTTACATTAATGATGTCCTGAAATATCTTTTAATGTTTTCAAAACGTTGAAATTGTCCAAGTTTTAGTTCAGAGCGAGAAGGGAAAAAGGAAAAGTCACTCATCCATCAGGTTGTTCTGTGACTCCATGAACCAGCCATGCTGACCTTTGTGTGACACCGCTGGAAAAAAAAACAAGTGTGTTTCCCTAATTACACTTGACGCTGTTTGTTTATCACACGCAGCACCGTGTCCGTGAAGGCGACGAGAGTTGGCAGGAGGCCGACGGGGGCGGCGCAAAATGCGCAGCGGGGGTTTCGCATCCAGGCTGCCCCCCCCCCCCCCCCGCTGACTGACAGCAGCCCCCGCAGGTAAGGTGACGGAGGCACCGCCGCGCTGAGCCGATGAAAATAACCGTGTTGAGTCCTGAGTCACAGCGAACCTTGATGTTTCTCCAAGAGAGAGAAAAAAACAACGACAAACATACGGTTTCACTTTCACTTTGCGGCGAAACTTCCCTCGATTAGCGTCGTATAACTCCGAGTTCTGTCATTTGGGAGAAGAACTTAGAATAAAAACACACTTGCTTTTTCTAATTCGCCACCAACTGCATGTGATTTGTGCGACTGTGTCTGTTTTCAGACAGGGGGGATAAGCCATAACAATATGACCACCCGCCCCGTGCAGGTTCCTCTCGTCCTCCTTCGATGTCTGGCGAACCACATTAATGGGTCTGGGTCCACTTGTGCGAGCTTGCGCGCATCACTCAAAACAAACCTCTAGTGGGTGACGCCCAAGTGTGCGACGCAGTGTTTTCCTAAGAAAAACTGACTGAATAAGCCGTCATGGGACGCGGCGACGCCATAGAAGCCACCAAGTTGGCAGGAAAGGAGAACGAAAACAAACTTTGACCTGTATTGCTTTAGAAAGATCTAAACCGAGACCCTTTCAGCCTCAGTCCTGCACGGTGAGAGAGTCAGAGAGGCAGAACTATTGGCTGTTTTTTTTTTGTGCCTCCGCAAAGTAAAAAACAGGCTGTCTAGAATAAAGTTTCTGCTGCACAGGAGAGGATCCGCTGCCCCTGGATACTTTGACGTGTCCGCTCCAATTCCTGCGCTCGCTACGAGTGGCAGGGGTACGTGTGGTGTGTGTGTGTGTGTGTGTGTGTGTGTGCAGGTTCATGTTAGTGCATCTGTTTGTGCCCCTCGCACACTCGCCGGCGTGCGTGTGACTCCTCCACTTTGCTGCGTGCTCGCTTGTGTAGGTGATGGAGAGTCCACTCCAGCAGCAAGGCAGAGAGAAATGCATCACTCTAAATAACAGTGCTTAGAGTTGGCAGCGAAAGGGAAGGGGGGAGGGTTTCTGAGCCCCTGGGGATTGGGGGGGTGGGGGGGGGGGAACGAATGCATCACCCGCTCTTTCTCCAGAAACCGCAGACAGCAACCTTTTGCTCATGTAAAGGCGATAATGAATCAGAGCGGCGTCGGATGTCAGAGGGAGCCGCTTCCTTGCACTCTGCTCTCCTGGCCCAGCAGGTGGTCCTCTTCCACAGCCCCCTGCCATGTTTGTCTCTGGGCGCCCTCGCCGGAGCGTGAGTCATTGCCCTTAACACGGAGAGCAAGACGAATGGCGCGGGCGCTCACGTTCACACCAGGCCTCGCCGTCGGCAGCGTCGCTTCCTCGGAGCACGGCGGCTTCCAGAGGAGTCGCGGGGGGGCGGGGACTTTCGGGGAGCCACTGCTGCTGCTCGCCTGCAGGATTTTCAGGAACAAAGGGGAGGAATAAATAGAAAATCGATGCGGCTCCGTGGTGTGAGGACGCAGGCCCGGGCTTCCCAATTACCGCGGCCGTTGCTCCGACTCGCCGGCGCCTCTCAGCCCCTCGCCGAGCCACCTGACGTCCGTCACGTTGCCTCTGATGTCGCGAGGACTCGCGAGGACAGCACTCCGCCTGTCCGACACGAACCCCCCCCCCCCCCCCCCTTGGAAACCCACCTTCACGACGTTGGAGTTCACCTTTCGGAGGGGTTCTGACAACGTGTGACAAAGAGTGCCTTTCCACACTGAGGCATTGAAACGGAGGGGAAATTCAAAGCGCTTGACAAATGCAGCGAAGTGGAAATAAAAGTGTTCTTTCTTTGGTGAAGGAAAACAATTATTTATGGAAATGCCGAGGAAAACAAACAAAAAAATCTCTATTTATCAGTATGTTGGTACTGAGAAATGTAAAAGTACAGTTTAATGTCTTAACTTCTATAACGCTGTGAACTGAGAATTTCTCACAGAGGAAACTGGGAGGTTTAAGAACCCCAAGAGGCAAATCCCAGCCAGTAAACATGGCAGGCGCAGCAAGCCAGCGTGTTCGCTTGCTGTCCTGCCTGGAAGGGGAAGGGGGGGGGTGGCAACGCAAGCGACCAGCACAGAGAGGATCCCACCAGCTGCACCGAGTCAGCTCGAATTAGAGCCGGCGATCCTCTCGACCTTTTACTGAGAGAGAGAGAGAGAGAGAGAGAGAGAGAAGGAGGGCGCGAAAAAGTTGAAAAAGACGAGCGTTTCTTCACACGGGGAGAACAAAACACTCCAAAGTCTTTTAATGAGGCAGTTTGCGTCTGGATGACTCGACCTCTGTCGTCGTAGCTTCTCCGAAAGACACTGTCGTCTGGAAGAAAGCTACAGTCAGTCTTCATACAGTGTTCTCGTCACAGCTGCTATGGCCACTAGAGGTCACTATAAAGGTGCTTTCAGGACCAATTGATCTAAGTGTCTCAATTACCGGTCGCTACAACGTCATCGTCAGCCTCACTGGACGGAGCTCCATCGCTGATGCTGCTTTATGTTTCCATGACGACTGGGTTTGATGCCTTATATTAGGTAAAGTTATCCTTTGACCCGGCCCCTTTGAAAAATCAATCATTGCACTGTATTGACCGCATGCTTTTCATTAGAAAGCTTGGGAGCGGTGCGCCCGTGGGTGCAGTGCCCGGGAGCAAAGGTTAAGGACCTTGCTCAAGGGCCCACAGTGCTAGAGAGAAGTCGCTACCTTGGCTCACTTGCCTGTCAGGGGATTTGAACCACCGACCCTCCCGTGACAAGTTCACCTGACAGTTAGGGGAACCGATGCAACATATTGTCATCACATTATAAATAAAGGTCGACCAAACAATTGCATAACATGGAACTTCGAATCAAAACAATCAAAAGAACGATATTCAAATGTGACGGTGCATATACGAGCCGATGCGAGTTTTAACCTTCACCCTGCCCGGGTACTTTTTTCAGGAGAACTTCATAGAACAACGTAAGAAGCAGCAGAGGAAAGGATGTTTTTTGAACTTGTTCCACTGAACATTTTATGGGATAATTTATATAATACCCCGTCTCTGGGTGTGAAAATGTTTCACATCAGACCTGTATGGAAATGTTCTTTCGAAAAAAAAAAAGCCCTCTTTCCTTTTGGATTGCACGTCTCTTTGAAAAGCTTTCCGCAGCTTTATAGTAGCGTATGTGGGGGGGGGGGGACTCGTTCTAAATTGGCACTGACAAACAACATCTCAGGGGATTCAAATGACTGAATATTAATAATGAAAAAAAAAAAGAAAAAGATACCTTTTCACTGCGGTTTTTTTTTTTTTTTGTGTGAAAGTCACTCTGAAAAACTTTCCTCGGGAAGCGCAAACTTTGAAATTCAAATGTGCGACGGTGGCTGTGTAACGACACGCTGCGAGAACAATCTCCGAGCGGAGACTGCGACGAGTTGGCGTGGCGTCGCTCCTTTTTCTCAAATGCTGCCAAAATAATTGAAAGGAGTCCCTCCGAGGACGGCTCATCGCTCAGACGTTTGTTTCTTTTATTCTTTTTTTTTTTCTTATTTTTTTGGATTCACGATTCACAAAATTCCCCCCCCCCCCCCACACCCCGCTTTAAAGTGGCCTTGACAGCAACGGGGAGATCACTCCAGCTTCCCCATCTGCGATGCTAAAGGCAGTTCAAGTAGCTGCTAAACTACGGCAAACAGCGCGTGCGGCTTCAAATGGTCCCGGAGCGCGGCGCTTCAGCCGCTTCCAGCTGAGAGGGAGAGAGAGAGAGAGAGACGCACGAGTTTTTTCTGGCCTGATTTCAGGTGGCGCACGCCGCGCGCAGGCCCCGCTTGCGTTTGCAGCGCGGCCCGGCGGTTCTCTTGACTCGAGAGCTCTTGTGCGGCAGCGTCGCGGACCAGGCGAAGGCGGCCGCCGAGGCTAACCGCTCGTAATGAAGCTCCGAGTTTTTAAAAAGCCATCAGAGCTGGAAAGACATCGCTCGGCGCCGCCGCCGCCGCTTTTTCCGAGCCGGCCCGGCCGGCCGGCCTCGAGAGCGATGGAGTCATCAAGCGAGCATCCGATTTCCCTCCTTCGAGTGGTCTCTGCTCAGACGACGGCTCACTGGCGGGGAATACTCGTGATTGTCGTTTCAGATGCAATTCAGCCCTTTAACCTCCTGCTCGTCCGCTTGGTGCCGGAATTATCAGTCATCAGGGGCTTCATTGAGCCGCACTGAACTACCTGTAATGACTCATTGCTTGTTTTCATTCAAAATCAGTTTTATCTTCAGAAATTTTGCAGAATTCGCAAAGAGGAACCGCAGTGTAACATACTGAGTGGTCAAAAGGCAAGCTGCAAACTTTAAGGCTGTCCTGTTCTGCTCATTTTTGTAAAAGTGACTCAAAAATGACCGTAAAAATGACTCAGACCGCACGTATCTGTTAAGAGAAATGCTACATCTTTATGATATACTCTGTAGTTTAAAGAAAAAAAAACATCTTGCAGCTCAGTGCACGACTCTCACTTTGTTAGCCGAAAGCGAAACAAAGCTGTTTGGCCTCCAGGAAAGCCGAAAGGTGCCGTTTTCCGAACGTTTTCTGAGCCGGCTTCGTTCAAACGGGAAGACGGCGGCAGGAGGAGCGGAAAGCCCCGAGTATTCCTGCCATCTTTAATCTGCGACAGAACCGCAAAGTCTCAGCTCCGGTGCCGCCGCACCGCCCGCAACCCCCCCCCCCCCCCCGCCGCCGCCGATTCAATCCAACTCACTCAATTTGACGGAAAAAAAGAAACCCGCTCCGTCTCGACGCCTGCCGAGAAGCTCATATTAAAAACGATCCGGAAAAACCAAACGAACGCGTCAAACTCTCCGCACGCCACCCGTCAGACATCTGCATCGGGTTTACATCTCGGCGCCGATGCAGCAAAGAGTTCTGGGTATCGAGGTTGTCAGACGCAGGCTTTCGCAGAGTGCCCGTGAGGTGAATCGCGGCGTTCACGCTACACAAACTCTCCGCTCTTGGACGCCGCGTGCTCGGGACGAACAAAGCCGGCGAGGGAACATTTTCATCCGCGGTTCGAAAGCGAGAGAGCCCTTGAGCGCGCCGTGCTGACACTGATATTTATTTAAGCTCACCATGTCTAATGAGACGGTTGTGCTCGCACATCAAATCGTAGCCCGGAGTCCGGTTAGTGTTCGCACCTCGTGTGAGCGTGTTCGCACGCAAAGGAGCAACACACTCAGCGACGGAGGGGTGGGGGGGGGGGTGAAAACCCCCCATAAAGAGGCACACGCGTCGCTTTCGGCTGATCTCCCGTTGCTTGCGAACCAAAACTCCTCGTAGCGCTGCAGCACATGACAGGTCCCTGAAGGCAACACCGGAGATCACACGGGTTCACGCGGGGTCGTGCAGCGGCTCGGCGTAAATCGCAAGCCCCCGCCCGACGCGGAGTCGACGACGGCGCCGCTCGAAAACGGGGCGGACCGCGTTTTGTAGATTGCTGAAATGACAGAAAAGAAGCTGAAAAGTACAATTCCGAGTGTTTGGACGAGCTCAATGTTTCGAATCTCCACTGGCAGGAAGCCAAACTGAAAAAACAAACAAACAAATCAACAACAACAATGAAAGTCTTTGTCTCTTTTCTGACTCTCCTTTCAATTACCTAATGAGCCGATTGGAGGTGACCGTCCGCTGCCCCCGGCAATTAATGAGCGAGGTCTCGGGAGCCGCTGAGGCGGATCCCCGGGCGCGGCTGTCCACTTTATCTTGGCTTTTTGCAGAAACATGCGGCGCGGACAATGATTTACTACTTGGGTTTCCGTGAAAGGTCACGGCCATTCATATTGCCGTGAAAAGACCTCCCACAAGACCGCCGCGCACTGTATCACCGAGGAACATGCTACCTCCTCTGCTCCTTCATCAACGCCCTCGTGGATGCTGGAAGGTGTGCCTGACGGCGGCATACAGGTCCCGTGTGTGTGTGTGTGTGTTTGTGTATTATCGCGTGTTTAAGGTACTGCAACCCCCCCCCGCCCCCCCTCCCCCATCCCTCGTCTTTTGCAAAGTTGATTCGCGCCTCGAAAATAGAACAAATGATCGCGCGGCTTCGGTGCTTTGATTGCCAGGCGAGCGCACGCCGAGCGCTGATATTTCCAAACAGCGGGTTCCAACAACTAAATCTTGGTGATTTCTGCTGATTTGGCTTCGGATTAACTGGCGACGTCTCCGTTCGCCGGAGTCCACAAAAGTGAAAACTGACGGAAAAAAAAAAAAAATCGGCGTTTGAGTCGAGCACAAAAACAAACTGCTTGGAAGTTGTACCACTAGAAATGTACCAGCTGGGAACAAAAGGGCTGCAATACGAATCGTATACCAGGGCTACAAGATGATACATCGCACTCTAAGTTCTGTTTTACCATTGTTCGGTGACCCACAATTGTTACTTTGACGTTCTCCGAAGTTGGATGTTCAGCAGTACTGCCTCGGGTATTGTTATTTGTTTAATTGAACTCCACAGAGTCTTATTTTGAGGGCAAATTATGTTTGCAAATGAGAAAGCCTGACGCGCTTCCTGGTTCTGGTCCTGCGCTGCCCGGCAAGTTGCCTACGGTGAGTAGCGTGAAGAAAAGTAAATAAAAAGTGGAGCCGCGCGCTTCGCAGGACACGGCCTCTGTTGCGTTATTTCTACAGCTCCACGGTGTCCTATTTTTTCATCCAACCCGTTAAAATCCGTTAAAAGTTACCACAGCGTTTAAACTTAATTTACTGTCAAATTTATCGCACCAGCATCGAGGAGTCGCTGTTCCGGAGAGCTTCGCGACACATCGTCACCAAACTGTTCATTCTTGTGGCTCCTTTGTTTTTGCTGCAACTTTTGTATTCATGTTGTGTCTTGGTTTTGTGACCACCAAGCCTTCAACTGGACCAACATGAAGATGTTTGTGTTCTTTGCCTGCTTTTTCTATATAAATAAAAGTATGTCACCTCGGAGGGGGGGTCGCTCTCCCGTCCCTCCCAAACAGAGGCAGGACTGGCTGTGGCCAGGACACGGCGGGTCCCGATCCCAGCCATATTATTTTCATGCTGAGAGCCCAATTATCTGACCGCGAGTGCTGACGCCAGCCCTGACCTGTCAGCCCCGCTGTTTCTCTTCTCACCCCTCAGGAGGAATTTTTTTTTTCTTCTTCTTCTTCTTCTTCTTCTTTCTCTTCTCTCATCTGAGCTTGTGAAATTTGTCCCCGTCAGGCGCTCAGCGGGAAGCCGGTTCGGCCGGTGACCTGCGACGCCGTCTCGCTTCGCTAACAACCCGCCCCGCTTTAAAATACGAGCAGTTTCTGGGGCAAAGCGGTTAATGAGTCGCACCACGGGGAAAGTCTGAACTGGGGGAGGGGGGGGAGGGAGTGTGATTTGGCAATTCCTGGTTCCTGTCAATCACTACGGTAGGCCTTGGACACACTCCTTCATCTAGAAACCAGCAAGAAAAAACAGAGGAAACAGTGAGTTTGATGCTAAAATATGATGCCAAAACCATAAATCTTGAAACATTAACTGGAACGGAAGTTCAAAACTTGATCATCTTTGACATGTTTGTGTGTCTCGAGTTGAATAATTCATTAACTGCAGTTTATCCAAAAAGTTAAGACTGCAACATTATTCAAAAAGTGATGCATCAGCTTTTTTTAGACTTTTTTTTTATATAGAGAGTCTACATTGTGGTAAAAACTAGGAGGATCCACAGCTGTATGTTAAAAAAAAAAGCCACACAACAAAGAAAAGCTAAAGTAAGACACCAAAAAACATGGAAAAATTACAACAAAAGGTGTTAAATAAGTGCAGATTTCATAACGCATTTATTCAGCTCTGCCGCTCATCCCACAGATGCACATTCTTTACAAATGTGGCACCATTTCAACTGTCAAAACAGGCTTTCGAGCAGTATAACATGGCTTGGTTTCACCTGTGTCGTTCATTTTCACCACCTCAGTGATATTTAATGACATTTGGTCATCCTCACAGCCATTGTGAGCATAAAACACCAATTGCTTTACTCTTTGTGTCCTAAATTTAACTTTAAATCAGAAGGTCTTTTTTCCTTTCCTTTCTCTGAAACAAAACCGGTGTCCACATTAGGTCAGCGCCGTTCCCTCCTCCCCCCCTCTCCTCCCTCCCTCCCTCCCTCCCGCATTTCAAACAGGCCGACTCTCTGAACGGCGGGCGCTCATCTGTCAGCCTCGCCGTGCCGCCGATGCACTCCCTGACACCGACAGATGCTGGCGGCCAGGTTCAACCACACCTGCTGGTGTTTTGTTGCAGTTTTCACTCTTTTAACCGAAAGGAAACTTCTTTGAAGAGTGTCCTTTTTTTTTTCCTTTCAGTTCCAACAGACTAAAAAAACGCCGAGAGAAGAAGAAAAAAAAAAAAAGGGCACAAGAAAGGGGGGGGAGGGAAGTGTGCACCGTGGTGGTGGTGGTGGGGGGGGGGGGGCCCTCTTTGAAAAGTTTGGCCTGTCGATTGGCTGGATGTGATGAGAGCGTGTGTGTGGGGGAGCGCCCGAGCTGTAGATAATGGCGGGAACTGGTTCGTCAAACTGAGCGCGCTATCAGCGCGGTGCAGCCACCTGCGTGGCCACCATCACAAAGTGTGCTGGCTCTGGCGAATGCTACGGTACACGCGCATGCATTTGCATCACACGACGCAGGAGAGAGTGTAACCGCTGGCGTGCCCCTTTGTGTGCTTTCACGACCGCCCCTTAAACCTCCAAATTAAATGTGCGCGTCATCGCACAGCGAATGTCTGTATGTGTTATCGCTGATTTTTGAAACTTTATCGTCCAATTTTTAAAAAAAATGTGGATAAGTAGGATTTTCGTCCACAAACTGAATGTGTCTCGGACTCTTTGCTGCATTTTTTGTGAATATGCGCATAAATGTAAGCAACTCGAGGCTTCAGCCGTTGGAGCTCAGAGAGCCAAACGCCACAAAACGAAGTACAGCAGCAGGTCGGAGCCGCTCCGCTTTTAGCTTCCTCCCGTCTCCGGCGTCGGCGCCCCGTCACAGAGCGGGCAGCGCCGACTTCAGTGCATCGCACGGGTTGCTGCAGGAAGTCACCGCGGGTCAGCTGTGCGCGAGCGAGACGATTGCGGGGCCGCGCGGCGCTCAGGAGAGCACTCGACCGTGCGGCTGTCGAGCACGGATGTCTCCTCCGGGTGACGGGGCTCCGGCTGATCCGAGGCCACCCGACTGGGACCGGGGACCTGACTGCGAGACAGTCTTCGGACGGCAGCGGCCTCTCGGGTCACCGTCACACCGTGTCACGCGCTGCAGATGATCATCAGGGGGGAACGTGTACAGAAAAGTATCTAATTGGCTTATTGATTTCTTGATTGATTAACAGCGCTCCATCAAAACAAATAGGGTTTGTCACCTAACGAGAAGAGTGATCAACTCCTTGACTGTCTCAACTGAAAGTGTGAGATAATAGGATGGTTACATATGTATCTGTTAATTTTGTATTATTATTTTATTATTAAGGGGGGCCATGCCAAAGGCAAGGCGCCCCTTACTACTATTCCCCATACTTATTCCGCATCTTATAATAGTTCTCATTTTTCCGCCGACTTTTCGGCGCACGATAAGTCCGTCGCTGTGCGATAAGTCGGTCGCACAGCGACCGACTTATCGCAAATTCGGCACGCAGGTGCGACCCAATTGGGTGATGTGTGCTCGCGAGTTTCATGCAAATACGTCGTGGCGTTACTGCGGCAACGGCGAAAAAGCGAGCGTTTTTTTCCCCATTGAAATGAGTGGGGAAGCTGAAAAACGGGCCACAAACCAGGGCCACTACGAGGCTTAATGACTCAGCCTCACGACCTCGCACAAACACCATTCAAAGATCAACACGGTCACAAGAGGTGCACCTCTCACATATTGGAGCCACAAGTCCACCTGCCCTACGGTTTGGCCACGACGGGCCACGGCCCATGGCCCCCCTTCAAAATTTCTTCAGAAATTTTTTGAGTCTAGTTATTGATACAATACTGTGTGTTACTAAATCACGCTAATGCTGACTGGTTAGATGAACAGAAGCGCAATCAGGCTGACATGTAACCTGCACATGAACTGCTGCATCTCTTCAGACTTGTCCATGACTAAGCAGCTCTGTGGCTTTATTTAGTAACCAAGCCAACCAGACAAAGGTGGTGTCTACAGAGACGTTAATCTTATCTTATATTTCCTGAGTGGCTTCATCATTTCATGCCATTAAACTCAAATAACTCGAGTTAAAGTGGCCCTATTTTACACATTTTGGATGTCTTTGTCTTTGTTTGCAAGTCCACAATGACAGAAAATCATCAAGCTCTTTTTCTCAAACACCGTATTTCATTGTATCTCGGTCGTCGCATTAAGCCCTAATAGACCCCCCTTTAGAGACAAGCAGAATGAGGCTCTTCCGCATTAAGCCCCACCCCTACAAGATGCAGGACGCCTCTGATTGGTTAACTGCTGATAGCACTCCCTGAGACAGACCGTTTCTACCACCATCGAAACTGAATGGAGAGGCACGCTAGACATCTCAAACATGAGTTTATGTGAAAAGGGGGCGCTGCTCACTTGTCTTTCAACACTATTACACTGTGAAAAGCTGAAAAAAGTCGAAATAGCATAATAGAGCCCCTTTAACGACAACAGTTTGTCGTCGTCGTCGTCTGATGAGGTCACTCCCCAAATTCATGCAACTTTTTGAGCAGCCAATTGGAACTTGTTATTGAAAAGCTATTAAAACCAAGCTGACATGAAGTCCACTCATCCAACAGCTTCTGCGTTGGACCGAGGTCTGGTTCCTGTGGACGCCGTTCAGTTCAGTAAACCAGTGGGGACAAAACCAAGAGACGCCAGCGACGTCCAGGCAGGTTTGTCGAATCGGCCCGTCTGTTATATCCTTCAATCTTATTCAACGATCTGAATGTGGCAGCAGAATGGGAGGTTCGTCAGACCAGGCGACATTTTTTTTCTCACTCTGTAGGACTTGCAGCCTCAGTTTCCTTTCTGAAGTTCTGCCTCGCAAGACGGTCTCACAAAAACACACGATATAAAGCTAGCGCACTAAACGTATAATTAGGTGTGCGGTCGCCGCTCTCGTTCTGGCTGTGGCCTCTCGGTCCAGACTGTCTGTGTTTCCCCCAGTTGACGTGTGCGTAGTCTCTGATTACGCCGGCTTTCTCCCGCTTGTTAACCTAATTGGTGTTACGTGAGGAGAGTGCATCTCTGAGTGGTTTTAATGTGAAAGTCCAGTGATGGACTGGCTGCCTGTCCTGCATAGACACTGTCAATCACCCAGACTCAGCTGGGACACGCGCACACACACACTTCTATTACCGTTTCATTAAGTGGCTAAATAGGTAGCTGTTCTCAAATTCACACATAAACTGCTGCACACAAGCACTTTGTGAGCATCTTAGGAAAAAGGTACTTTCAGTCTTTTTGTGCTGTTCAAACGCCAATTTAGGGAAAATCAAGCCTTTCACTGCTTCCTTTGCGTTTTGTGCTCATGCAACACCACAGCTGTCCAACTCGTTTGAACTCTAGGTCCACGTCACACGTCATTACATTTCAGAGAGGCCGGGCGAGGAAAACTGTGAATTACGATCTTTGTTTCGGAGCAAAAAAAAAAAAACGAGTGATCTGAAAGCGCAGACAGCGATTCGGTATTGATGAAAACTAAACTGAATACCCGAAGTCTTGAGAACATTACAGTTTCTGTCGTCGTGACTCGAGTGATGAGATTTTGCTGACTCTAAGATGTCCATTTTTCACGAACTCGCAGATCGAAAAGAGGTTTTGCTTGTCAGAAAGAGAAAAAAAAGAGGAAGCGAACAATTGTTGCAGTATCGGAAGAACCAACAGAGCACCTCTGGGTCTCAGTGTTGTGTCTGCTTTCAAAGCAACCAAAGAGGTTTGCAAGGTCAACACTCGGGGGGGGCGTCGGACCCCTCTGGTAGACCAGTTGTCTGCCCACGGACTACAGACAGACAGAAAAAAAAAAAAGAATATTTGCCGACGTTATCCTTCTTGAAAGGTGAAATAAAAGGATTCAAAACACTGTTGAGGCTTCCCCTGGCCTTCCCTTTTCTTGTGGGGTTCGCACCGTCGGTGGATTTCCACCGAGCTTAAGGGGTTTTTTCTTCTGTCGCCGTGTGAAGCTAAGCAGGGAAAAGTCTTTCCCATCCTCGGAGCAACCTCGCTTTATCTCCGCGGTGAGATCTCAGCGGGGGGGGCCCGTCTCATCCGACCCCCGGACGACTGATCTATATCCCATGAAAGAGCCGCGCTGGATAAATGGCATCTCCCCTCCCTTCCACCGCTCATTTGCCAGGCAGCTGAGATCGATGGCAGCCGATCAAATGATGGAGATAAAAAAAAAAAAAAAAAGAAAAACCCCGAGGTGGTCAATGGCTACGGAGCCTTTGATGTCGATTCAAGGTCACTTCATTACAGACGAGGTTTTAAATCCGCATCGTTTCGGGCGCGTGTGTTCGGCGAAACGCTGATGCGTTCCCGGGTAAACAGCTCAGGAGCCGGCTGCACCGTAAACCATCTGTACCTGCAGCGTCGATTATTGAGCCCGAGGTAATGCCAAGATGTTCCATTCCCCCGACCAGAACGCAGCGTGTCGCCTTGCTTAACCTCCGTAGAATTACCCTCATTCAGCCCCTCAGTGTGCGTGCGCGTGCACGCGCGCCTTTCATAGTCATTACGATAAATGGATCTCAAAGCATTCCTGAGAGCATTTTCCTCTTAAAAGCCCGAGAGTTGTCCTCGTTTTTATGGTTCGATGTGAGCGGTTTTGATGAGCGCGCGGGGAGTGACCCGACCCTACCCGCAGCCGCCGAAAGCTCCCGCCGCAGAAGCGGCGGCGGCTGCGGCGGCCGAGTCTGTTGATGTGGATGTAAATGGCACATTATCCCTGTGACATCTTATTCTGTCGCCACAAGTGAATCCATTACAGCTAAACTGCTCCGGTATTATCACGGCGCGGGTATTTTTTTTTTTGTCTCCGTAAGAGAAACCGCGACGGCCGTCTTTGTCTGCCGTCTTCGGATTGAATTCGGCCGATTGTGAAATAACTCTCATGTGGAGACAATCGCCCCCCCCCCTCGGTCTCCCACTGATGCACATAAGACTCGAAAAAGCTCCCAGCATGCATTTGAATAACATCAGGACACCATGTTTACATGCATATCAGTCAAGATCTGAACAACCGCTTTAGGCCAGACATCGCGCTGGATAAGATTGGAGTAATCTACCTTTTAAGATAGAAGATGAAATCCAAGCCGGGCCTGTAATCTTCCAATAACAAGATGTGTGAAATGTTCCCTCAGATAAAGACCGAGCAACGGCATTCGCCGGGGTCTGCGGGGAGCGCCCTCGTTGGAGGAGCATTAACTTGCGGCGTTCATTCAGGCATCCTGCTGTAAAATCACTTTGAATGCACCTCCTAGGTGGAATAAAGAGGTTGCCGAGGGACCTTGATAACATTAAGCGCGTACACGTTCGCTCCTATGGCGTCTATAAATAATCAACACGGAAACTGAGCGAATGAAGTCGACGTTTGTGTGAA
>JASSRZ010000080.1:2999695-3025128 GCA_032164315.1 Malacoctenus gilli | reverse complement strand
GTGTGTGTGTGTGTGTGTGTGTGTGTGTGTGTGTGTGTGTGTGTGTGTGTGTGTGCGTGCGTGCGTGCGCGTGCGTGCGTGTGCTTCTCTTTTGTCTTCTTCTTTTCCTTTAATTTCAATCTGTTTACACTTGCCACACTTCATAAAAGCACTTTGCGATTTTTCTCCGTAACAAATGCGGTATGCAAGAAGCTTACTGACTTTCCTGTCTGTCCCATTTAGCAGCGTACCATTGTTTTTTTTCAGAGTTAATGAAGTAGTAATGGAGACATTCTGACCTTCCCAGTAGGAACCAATAACATTTTACACCTTGTTTTTTTTGTCGATGCCAGCTCAGAGCAGGTTGCGCTGCACGGTTATTGTACGGTCAGAGTTTAGCTGCCCTCCCCCCCCTCTCCTTTTTCCCCCCTCTGCTGAGGGAAAAACAACCTCTCCTGTGGCAATCTTCAATATTACACAAATGAGTGCGAGGCTCACGCGTGGCTCCCTGCACCCCGGCATTACTCAGCCCCGCTGGAGGCACATCCTGTTCATTTTAATGCACGCCGGCCTGCAACCAGCAGCTCAATCTACTCGGGAGAAAATTACAAAGCCCAATCAATACAAATGTGTCCTACAAAGTTAAATACCAGCTCGCCTGATAAACAGCCACTTCACCCTGTCATACTGCGGCGAGCCAATCTGGCACTACAAATTGCTTTAGCGGAACAAAAGGGAACGGGGAGCGGGGCTCGGTGGGAGGGAACCTCTGGAAAATGTGGAGCTTTTGTTGAAGAATGTAACTCCAGACTTTTTTTTTCCAATGCGGCTCGCAAAAAAAAACAAGGTTAGCGCTTGTTTTTTTGATCCATATTACGGCAGCGGGTGATTTAGGCGCAATTCAATTTGGCGACGTACGACTCCCTCAAACGAGACGGCAAAGAAAGCTCTTGCGACGGCGGAACCATTATGGTGAGCTGAGTCACTGGGAGGGGAGGGAGTCGTTACAGCGCCGTGGACTGGTGGAGCTCATTGGATTCGGTTCTCGCAGTCTCGGAAGACGAGATGAGCGGCTGAGGCGATTCGGTGGGAACGGTGGGAGTGACGGTGCGGAGACCGACAGAGTCCCGTTACAGAGCCAGTTCAAAGGGAATAGACAGGTCAACAGACACTCTGACTGATTTTTGAGTGAGTTTCGGTAGAAATAAAGTCTTTAAAAGTGTTTTTTGTTAGATACAATTGGAAATAGTGATTGAATTTGATTAATTTGGGGCTTTGTAATTAATTGGGCTACCCACAATTAATCGAAGATCAGTAGTTGTCCTAAAAAGTTTGATAGAATATCCTTGATGAGCTGCTTTGTGTTTATCTGCAGTTGCTGGTTGCTGATTCCTCTAAACAGCAAGCGAAACTTTTGGCCAGAGAGTGACCATCCGTCCGTCCATCCATCCATCCATCCAATCCACCCATCCATCCATCCATCCATCCATCCATCCATCCATCCATCCCACTTTGTCTCACAGAGGATAATGGCAGCAGTCACAGAAGCCCTCGTGTCCTTGTGTCTCTTGACTTCCCCCCTGCTTTGTTCCAGGTGACTATGAGCCTTCCCCGGCCCAGGTGGGACTTTTTAATCTCTTTAGTGGGTAATGGGCCTGTCCCTGGATCTCATCCCAGTGGTCCATGTTTCATACTTTGCTCCACTGAAAAGGGAAAAGAGGGCAGGTGCTGCACCCAGGTCAGTTGGGGCTTTTTTATTTCAAAACTCAGAAGCAGTGTCAGGTTTCACTCCCACTGTTATTACACCATGTTTCTACTGTTTGCCTGCAAGCTTTACATACTGAATGTGAGAGGAAAAACAGCCATTGACCTCCGAGTTTTACCCTTAACCCGTTCCTTTATTCAGACTTCTAACATGTGTTCCAGCATAGATGAAGGGGCCAAAGACAATGATGAAGACCCAAGGAGACCTGGCAGGGCACAGATCTCTCAGAGTGCTGAGGTCGCTCCTCCACTCCCCTCTTTCAATGGAGCCCATCCAAGTGCTTGGGCTCACTTTAAGGTCGTCTTATATCAGAGCCTCCAGCAAACCAGCACATTCAATTTACTGTGAAAGCATTGGATTGATAGGCATGCTTTACATACTCCACTGTGGGTCTTTACAGTCAATGTTCCTGCTGACATTACAGTGATGTGATGCTGCTACAGAGTCAGGGTTATCTTCATGAAGGACGTCACAAACTTAGAATGAAAATCCTTCCTTTGCGCACATTCTTCACGTTCATTCAACATGAACGAACCAAGTTTTCCATTGGACCAGACCAATGTCAGTGGTTCCAGGATGTGCCACATCAATGTGGACTTGCTGATCTCGCTTCTTCTGGTCGACAGTGGGTTGGTGACACTGCTGGCTTGTAATAAGACCCAATCATTTTTTAACGGCACTGCGATCTGCCTTGTGTACACCGGGCCAATCAGAGGTCACTCACCTCGGTCCCATCTCGATTGGCGACCTCAGTCTTGACCAACTGGCGTCATAACGTCTGAAGCATTTGAGATCGAACATCACAAATTTTAAAATGTTTCCGCACGTTTTCTTTCTGTTTTTGTCGCTCGTTTTCTGGCAATAAGACTGTTTGTTTTCAGGAAACAGTGAGCAGGATCGCTGACAGAGAGGCGGCAAGAAACCACTGCTGTTCTTAAGTTTTACAGATGCTCAGTGTTGGACACTTCACAAGTAATTCAGCATGTATTGGCTCAGTCCTCCAGCCGGGCTCAGAGCCCGTTTAGCCTCTAGTGTCCTTTAGTGGTACTACACCTTCCTGCTCCTCTGAGAAGTTTGATGTTTTGCATCTTTGCAGCACTTTACTTAAACAGGTTGGACACAGCAGCACACATGATATTTAGAGACATTTAATTTTGGAGTGCAGGTCATTGGATGATGTTTAGACATAAATGTAAATGCTGAGATTTTTACAATTGCACCTTTAGACTCTGCAGAAGATTGAACGCCACATAAAGATTGAGGATGGATGAAAGTGCCGAAGTATGTGAACGGAGCAAAGACCAGTTTGGGAGCTGGTTTATTCTTGTTTTGTCCTGCTTAATGTGTCACACTTGTGTGAAGGATCAAAAGCCTGCAGCTGGAAAAAAAAACAACAAATCACCGCGGCCCGAGAGAGTGGGGGCTTTTTAGTGTCGACTCTGAAGGGGGCAGAGGGAGGTGGGCTTTAATGTGCGGCGGGGGCCGGAACTGTGAAAGGCTTCGATAAATGGCAGGGCAGTAAAGTCCCCCTGGGCGTGAGATTGGCCCTATTGATTAGTCTCTCTGAAGATAGTATTCTCAGTTGTGGGCCTGCGGAATTAAAAGAAAAAAGAAAAAAAAACTCAACTCAGACGTTGTGTTTTTCTTCTCTGATCTTCAACATAAGAAAACAAAAACAACATTCGGACGCCAAGCGGGCAAAAAATAAACCGCTGCGTGTCAGCGAAGTTAAATGTTTAATTTGTGCATCAAGTAAAAAGGACTCCACAAATCTTATTGAAACAGCTTTTGAGGCTGGCCGCGTGTGTGTGCGTGCGTGCGCATGCATTCGTGTGTGTGTGTGTGTGTGTTCCAGACTGCGGTGGGGGAGCGGCTCGACAGAGGTGAAATACACTGCTGAGTATTGGAGTATCGATCGAAGACCATGTGATTCAACTTCTCCCCCCGCGGACCCCGCGCTCCCTCATCGTCTGTATCCGCCGGCATCGATCGGCTGGCGCGGGCGGCCTCGACCCTCTCGGCGACGTGGTCAACCAGACGTCTGCGGCAGGAGGAGGAAAGGGGGGGGGTCCCACTTAGCCCCCCTTCGCCGTGATTGCTCCGCCTTTGACTTTTATCGTCAGTGGTTTTGGCTTTGATTAGATTTCCCTTCGCCGCGCACGCAGGCTATAATTTGTCAAACGCTGTTTTTTTTGTTTTTTTTCTAAGTGTTGCTAAAATGCCTCCGATCGCCGTGATGCTTTAACCTGGCTTTGAGGAGAACTTTTAAAGCGTTAGATTAAATGTAAAAAAACCCTCTTTCATCGCATCGGTCGACTCGAACTGAGATGTGAGGATCCGTCTCGCAGGGAAGCGTCCGTATGAAATCGATGAGCTGATGTTTCTCGATCTCGCTCGGTTGTCATGAGCCCTAATGAACATTGGGTTTGTTTTGGTTGTATCGACTGCGCTGCAATAAACCCAAAACTCCGTATTGATCACCGAGGCTAATGTCAGCATCTGGAGGCTGTGCTCGCCACACCGATCAGTTCTTCCGTAATGGACGGATCTGCAAACGCCTCAAAATTGCAGCGCCCGCAATGCAGGGGAGTTAAATTTCACCCAGTTTTATCGCCATTGAAATATTGCAAAAAAATGAAACCTTTTGCGTGGTCGCGCCACTGATTGCTGTGGAAAATGCTAAAAGGTAGTTATTGATTATAGATACTCAATAGTTCCTCCAGAAAACATGGGGAGTATCTTGGGGCAGTAAATTTGCGTTACCTTGAGCAGCCTTTCAGTTCGGTGTGTAGCGATATTGTGCCCGAGATGTGTGTTATTGTCAAGGTCCTGTGACGCTCACTGAGCGGTCAGCAGTGTGTGACTCAGATGACGCATTTACTCAAGTTCAGCTAAACTTCCAGCAGTTAGAGGGTGGAAGATGCTCTATACTCTGGATATTGTACGCAAAGCTGCCAACATGTAGATATTTCTTATGAAGATAGTTCAAAAGGGTTCACTTACCTTCATATTGGATTATTGAGATAGAAAGTAAGGCCTAAATTACCAGTCAGGGACTTTTTAAGTACCAAAATGCATTAAAAATAAAAGTTTGACAAAACTTTTTTCCCAGGAATGCTGATTTTGTTGTGCGCAGACCCACATGCTCCGAGGCGCCGCACTCAGCGGCGGGGTGATGGATTCTTTCAGACGGCGAAGCAGCCGAGAAAAATGTCTGACCCCCTCTTTTCTCCAGAGGTAATCCTTGCAAAAACAGCTACTTACAGTCACGGCGGACCCACTTTAAGCGATTGCTTCGCGGACACTCTGGAGGATTAATGTGTTTTTAGAGATGGCGAGCGGCGGGCAGACCGCTGTGAGACGTATGCGGGGGGTGGGGGCGCGCGCAGTCTTCGGGAACTTGAAATTGGAACGTCTTCAGGTCCTCAATCAGCCGGAATGGACAGTGTTAAACACTGGAGACACGCTTTCAGTGAGATGTCACGAGCAACTGCGTTTCAGCCTTTGGCAGCTAACAGCTAAAGGTGACGCCTGCTCTGCTCTTCAAAAGTTGGACAATTTTACGTAATACACGAACAGACTGCAGGCTACTGGCAAGGTGTACATACTGTATACTGTGGAGTTGGATTTCAATGACGCCAACAGAGTAACGGACCAAGCATGATTTTGGTGTCCTCCAGTGTTGCAGCGGGTGTGTGGATTTCGACTTGCGTTGCTGTGGCGATCGCGTGTCCACAGAGGTGTAATGCAAGTGACCTGAGTGCCGTATACTGAAGCCAAACTGACCAAAGTTACTAACAGAAGACAGCCAGCGGGTACTTTGTTGCTGGGAGATCGGAGGGCCGGGATGATGCGCAGGATCCCTGCAGTTCGATATAAATATCATCTTCTGCTTTCAGTAAGTTGGACCATGCATATTCATGCTGCTGAAACAAACAGCGGTGATTGGCAGCTGTAAAAACAAAGAGTCAGTCTGTTGTTTTTCTCGTGAGCGATGAATGCAAATATGGCGGAAGCCGCCGAGTGCTTCAAAAGGCGAGCGGGACTTTGCGGAGAGCAAACAAGAGCGGCGAGGACTAAGACGAGGAGTGAGCCCGAGGCCACACCTCGACACCGCTTTCGCCTCCCATGCCGATCGTCGTCACGCTGCGTGCAAGCGACCTAATCGAGTGACTGAGCTGGTCTCTGCCAGTGTGGTTGAAATGAGGCTAAACATATGACGGGAGACCTCATGATAGCAGCACATTAGCACTTTAATGAAGATCCTTATATACCCGATGGTGTGTGCGTGTGTGTGTGTGTGTGTGGGGGGGGGTTGGACCAATAATTCGTGCAGCTGTATCGTGAGTCGGTGTCTGCCTTCCCTCTGAGTGATGTGCCGCCTCACCTTATCTGCAGCCGCAGATAATGCAAACATTTTTTTCTTCCCACCCAGTTAATTGAAATCCTGATTAATTACCAGACCACCTCCCTGTTTTATGTTCTTATCGGATTATGGGAATCAAATGTAGAGCAACGCCCGGCAGCCACCGACCGGGGGGGGGGCGGGGGGGGCTTCTCGGCCTGTTTATCTCCCAAAAACCCGCGAGGGGCGCCCGCCGAAATATTGATCGTTCTCATTTTCCAAACAGTTTTCGTTCAAACAACTATCGAGCCGGCGACAATAGATGGGGGGGGGCGTTGCCGCGTACCCCGGAGGGAGCGGCGGGCTTGTCGGGCTAATCTCGAGACTCGAGCCCAACCAGGCGCTCTGATTAGAAACAAAGTTGCCGCGGGATCCTTCCCGCCTGTCACGGTTTCCCTCGGACCAGTGGAACTCGCTGGGAACTTATTTCCTCCGAAATTGTGGAACCTTCTTGATGTTCTGCTTGGTGGGAACTGTCCACTTCATTTACCCCTTCCATTTGTTAAGTCTCTTATAGAAAGTCACGCAGCACGTGCACGGGACACGGGAACACTTGGGGGGGGGGACGACTTCTCTGAGGAGTGCCTTTGCTGGCTGAGAGGCTTTGGCACCCTTTGGCTGTTAGATGAATGGATTTAAGTTGTGCCGCTTGGCGGTCAGCGTGACCTCTGCTGGCTTTAACCTGGGCTAACAAGGTGAAGGAGGTATTCTCAAGTGCATGGTTGTGTCTTCGTCAGCACCACCTTTCCGCATTTGTCCAGTTCAGGATGTGTGGGAATGGACACAATGCTTGGTCACACACCTGAAACAGAGACGCACAACCACAAGCACTTTCATGATAGACGATGGAAAACCACCACTTGAGCCCCAATGCAATTCGGGAAAAAGAGTGCATCTGTGAATCAACCCATTTCACTTTGTTTCACTTTGCAATTAAAAGTAATTATGACTTTTCCGCTGAATAGTGCAAAGACAGTGTTTTTTTCTGTGGATCCCTCTGTGCAGCAAAGACAAAACAACAGGCGAGAATCAAGCAATTGGACCCAGTGAGGGATGAAGGCAAAAACATGCAGGTTTTCGGATGAATACAGACATTAGAGAGAGCTCCTTCTCACCCTTGAACCTTCAGTCTGAACTCTCTTCGATGTTCTTTCCACTGTGGCTTAAAAACGTGTGTACGGATGACATCTCTGGTAAAAGGCAGCAGAATTGGCTCTGACGTTCTCGGCGCCTCGTTTTGACCCCCGGTCGCTCTTGTCTCACACGCGATCCGCCCGACTCAAAGAGGTGCGAATGGGAGTCGCTGGGGTCCTCGCGCGCCTTCCCCAGGCCCCCCTTTTCTCGATGCAATTCACACCTCAGCCCCGTGTGACTCTGAGCCTTCTGACAGGACGGACTCTTTGATGGCCTCAGACACTCGCAGGTAATGCAAACATGTCATGAAAGTGCAGGGAAGCCAGCCAGACTGGAGTTCCACAAAATTAAAACGAGTGTGCGAACACACACACACACACACACACACGCACGTACACACACCAGACATACACACCAGAGGCCAAGAGACTATGATGTGTGTCTTTGTGGCTTCCTTTGATCGCTACTCGGATGGCTGAGGACTGAACCGGAAATTCCTCACGTCCGACCAAATCCGAGGATCGACGGGAGCCCATCAGTCACAACCGACGTGCACCCGGCGCCACGAGTGGATGAGGGAGGAATTCCTGCGTCTTTTGCGGCAAACTCAAAGGACGGCCAAACTGTTGTCAGAGACACTGTGCATGTCTGGCCGGATCTGGAGTGTCTTCCAGACCCAGAAGTATCGTCTCTGCATCGATTTTCTGCCGGTACGCTCGCCTTTTAAAAAGACATCATTGATAGGATAACTGGTGACACTGATCCCCGATCTGTCCCTGCACAGAAATAGATGGAATTGATTGGCAAGCTGCTGGACCGGTTCGCCGTCGCAACGTTCAACACTGAGTTCCAGCTCTTGGTGAGTTTGCATGTTCTCCCTGCTCGCTCCAGACACTCCAGCCTCAACACGAAGACAGTTCTCGCACTGTCATTGTGAACGCAGGTGACTGCACGTGCACGGCACTGCTCTGGCATACCGCGCGCCCCTTCCGCGTGACCTCCTGACCTCCTGTCGAACGCAGGCGCAGGAACCCGGCTGAGCGCGCCTCCTGTCAAAACTTTGGGTGGTCCAAAGCTGCTTGGCAGCGGCACCTGATGCTGAAGCCCGCGCGATGTGTCTTAAATTAGATTTTTAAAAAAAGGCAGCGTAAAAGCACGTCTTTGAAGCCCGGCGCTCTGTGTTGCTCGGCGCCGCTCTTGTGATCCGCGCCGGCGTTCCCTTCTCCCGCACAAGCCGTGCCCTTCCGACCTTATTTTTTTTCCTGAAATGAGACATCAGATAGACCCGGCGTCAGCCTTTAAAGCCTGCGCTAATACCCACCCAGGTAATGCCGCCGCGCGCTCGTGCCTCGACTTAACAGCGGGGCTCCGCAGCCGACGCCGGCTCAGCCTCCGTCTGCCTTCAGAGCTGTCAAACTCCTGTCACGTCTCCTGCTGCCATTGCTCGCTACACACACCGACTCCTTTTTCTTTATATATATATTATTATTATTATGCTTTGACTCGGCAGGAAGTCGGCTTTGTGATCTCTTGTTTGAGGCTGGAGGTCTTTTTCCGCAGCGCCGCGCCGGTGCGTACTGCTGCAGGGCTGCTGCGCGGTGTCGACGCAGCGGGATGCTGTTGGGGGGGAGATGGTGGGGGGGGGGTGGTCTCCGCAGCTATGCAGCGAATGGTGACTTCAAAGTCAGGTGTTGACGGAAGGTGTCGGGCTAAGCGCTACTGAGTAGACAGCCTGATCCCTGCAGCAAAACGGAGAGGTTTTAACACTATAAGTTACATATTCTTGCTTGTAGTAACTTTATATTCCAGCGGCAGCCCGTCTGCATTAGCCGGGGTAAGTGTTTCGACGGGTCTGATGCCGTCGGACGGACGGTGCTTCGCGGCGCGCTGCCCCGGTGCTCCGGCGACCGGCGAGCAACAGATAGCGGCGCTCTCGCCGCGCTAACCGTCGAGTGATTAATTACGGACGCGAGAAGAAAAACACCGCAGCGCAGGGCGTCTCATTAACCGAGGAATGCCCCGCCGTAACGGGTAATTAATGCCGAGCTCAGCCCCGCGCTGATTGGCCGCCCGGCAAGGCGCCACGCATGGCGGCGCATGGCGGCGAGCGCTCAGACGCGATGATTCAAATTCATTGCCCGTCATTATGCTCGTTGTTCTGACAGCGGCGGCAGATGGGATGTGCTCTTCCGCCGTGTTGCCGTTTTGACGTCTGTCTGCGCGCCCGCGGGACACGACAGCCCCCCCCCACTCCGCCCCTCACCTGTCGTGTTCCCAGTCGGGTTTGACAGCCCCGGATACTCGCCTGGCTCACCGGATGACGCCGTTGTCGGGGGCAATAACGCGATCGGCGTAATAGCGCTGATTTCCGTGGGGGGAAAAAAACGGAATTTTATTATATTATAATATTTTTACGGCTTCGTTTCATCACACTTTGTTGGAGTCGTTGTCCCGTTAATGTACAGGGGAAGATTGCTGGCAGGAGCTCCCTGTCAGCATTTATTGGTTTCAAAGCTCCTTTTTTTTAAAAAAAGTTCTATTCGTTTATCTTTGTTCCTCTCAGGATTTTCTCAATTACATTTTCTGCCATGTTCAAGTGTTTCTGTAGTTTTAGGACACGCACGCTTGCACACATGCACGATTACACACATCACAGCTACATCTTTGGACAATTGTCTTCTTCCAAGGTTCTCATCTGAATTCCAATAGTTCTTAAACACATGTATGGTTTTCTGCTTTGTTCTGAGTAAAATCTCATTTAAAGCTGGCTTTAGTTTATGATCCGCGCTCCAAAATAGGTGAGGAAAATCCCAGGTGTCTGCGTCCCATCAGTTGATTCCTCCATTTACCTTCCTGATGTCCAACGTTCCTGCTTCTCTTCTTCGTCTCCGTGTCCACACTCAAAAGTCACGCATCCAAAAGCGCAGAGTTTGTCTCAACAAGAAGCTGCATTGTCTCTCCTCCTGTTGGATCCACAGGGTCTGAGGTTCCAGCTGAGGTCAGCGGGGCCTCATTTGTAAAAAACCCTTCAGGTCCCAGAGTTGCTCTCCTCTTCAGTCTCTCCGGTTTGCATGGATCCTGGGTCAGGACCGAGCGAGGTTCGGGTGGGATGTAGATCAGCACCTCCAAGACCGAGGAGCTCGTCCTCTGCCAGCAGAGAATAATATGCCCTCTTCAAGTAGCGGGGAGGATTTTCATTATGCTGGTGTCTTATTCATGAGCTCGTGTGAGTTGTGCCTGCAGGCCGGGGGCAAGCAGCAGCATCGATTTCGGTCCCTGTTGCAGGCTGTTGTCGTTAGGCGGCAGCTGAGCGATAAGGCGAGGGGTTGCACTGGTCAGAACCCCCCACCACCACCACCACCACCTCTACCCGCGGTCATTACCGTTGGATAATTCATGAAAGACCGGAGTCAAGTTAAAATCTCATTTGTCCGTACATAGAGGGCCAGTTCTCACTTCTGAGAGATTCTCAAGCAGATCCCACATCCAACGTTTTGAGGGTGTTTGGCCTTCGGACTGGCAGGCCTTCTTGGTGGTTGCTGTGTGGACAAAGAAGTCATCGCATATGCAGGGTGAATAGAAATGCCAGCATTGCCATGGTCAACGTTTTGAGTTTTTCATTCTTTGTGGTGTTTGTTCTTGTGTAACATCCGCAGTTCTCCGTTTTCCATTGGAAACTGTGATTCTCGGGTGAGGAAATAACACGCATGAAACAATCAGGACACAAGGACAGCGTTAGGCTCGAACGGTAAGAGCTGGTGAGGCAAGGGGGTGTGACAAGACACAGGTGGGCAACGATCAGATTGGAAAGGTGGGCCAGAATATTTGGGTTTTGGGGAGCTGGTGCATATGGATACAGACAAGACACTGGAAACTAAAAAAAACAGCGCAACATCAACAAATTGCACAAATAACAAAGAACTGCGATGTCCATGAAGAAACCAGGAGCCAAGAAAACACCCAATAACACAAAAAAAACAACACTGCAACCGTGACAAACGAAATACTTTGTCAACAAGCCCCTTAAAAAAAAACACGACAAGTGGTGCAACCTCGGCGCCGCGCGTCTGTTCTGGCGTCCTTGCGGCTGAGCTTCCTCGTAGCGTTGAGTGGCAGCAAATAATGAGTGAACTCTGGCGGCAGCTGCAACTTTATTTATACAGCCCCGGCATAACAAGCCCTCGGTGGCCCACGCCAGAGATGATCCGCAGCGTTCGGCTCGTCATTCAGGATCCCTCTGGAAACCATTATGCCGGCTGCGATTGTTCAGGCAGGTTGGTGGGTTCAGGATTGTGCAGCATGCCCCCCCCCCACCCCAAAAAATATGAATTTTAGAGAAACAGCAGTCAAGAAAACTCATTCACTCCGTGTTTTGTGAGCAGGAGGGAGGAGGGGCAAAATTCCTCCTCCACAGCCGAGCTGCATACAAACGCTGGGGCACGCGCGTGCGTGCGTGCGTGCCCGACTGTGTCAATTTGGGGCGGTTTACCTGGCGACCAATCGGAAGCGTCCAAACGGCCGCCTTTTGATTGGCTTAACAACAATAACAACTCCCGTCGAAGTTCTGCCGCGCTCCCATTAACGCGCGCGACAACTAATCAGCCACCGCTGATCAGCTGCCGCCTAATCACGGCTAATCACAAACAAGATTCACCGGCGCCGATTCCCCCGCGGCCGGCGCTGTGTCATTCAACCAGTTAAGCTAATCTTCCCTCCTATTGCACCTTTTCACGCCAGATAGAGACGTTTCGTCTCCCCCCCCCCCCCTCCCCCCCTGCAGGCGGGGAAGATTAATTGGACATTAGTCTCGTTTTAGTCGAATTAGACGCGTCGGTTCGCCGTCTGAGCGAGCGTGCGGGCGGACTGGCCTCCGTCCCGCGACACGGCTGCGATAGCTGTCGGAACGACGCTCTTTTCCTCCGCGGACAAACAAGGCGACAAACTAAACAGAGAAAGGTGGCGAATAAAGAGGAGCGGGGTGGGGGGTGGGGGGCCCTATTTGTTCAGACGCGCGCCGTAATCTGAGCGTCTGGTTCCGTGTGATACGTGGTGATCCGGGCGGCCGGCGTGTTTGTTTTGCGCGTCGTCTCACCTCATTTGCATGGAAATACGTGTGGGTTTTTCTCCCCAAAGAACATCTGAGGACATCATTAAATGTTGAAAGGCGCGGGGACATAAATTAAACATCAGCGTTTTTCGTGTTGCCGCAGTTTGTAAACTTTCCGAGAGCTTTCCTTATCGCGGCCTCACATCTTAATTACAGCCATGTACGAGCCCGCTCGGGGGACGTCTTTTTACTCCGCGGGGACGCCGCACGCTGTGAGGACGGACGGGGGGGGAGGAGGAAAGAAGTCGCAGGAATGTTTTGGCAACACTTCATTTGCATTACATACGCACTTAAAGGAGGGTGGGGGGGTGTTAGAAAAAACATGCCACTGAATGAAACTTGGCTATCAAGCAGCGCCATGACTTATTTATTGCCCGCAAAGACGAAATCAAAAATCATCCTTGAATGCTCCTTCGCTGGTATAAATCATACATCCTGCCGCCCACTCACATTCCGCGACATTCGAGGAATATTTAGCGAGCGCTCGATCAGTTTACTGCCTCGCGCGCGGAGGCGCTCGCACACCTCCAGCCGAGCCAGAAGTGCTGCGAAACAATGCAGAACAATGTCTGACAGAGCGTTCCAAGCTGGGAACTTCTGAGTCTGACTGGAGGAGGAGTGGTAGGTGTGTGGGGGGGGGATGGGGGGGGGATCTGATCGCTAATAAACTAGGAACAAACTGACAGGAAAAAGTAGAGTTTTGAACGAGCGCATAGAAGCAAAGCAGGACGTCAGGACACTTTTGTCTGGGAGGTGTGTGTGTGTGTGTGTGTGTGTGTGTGTGTGTGTGTGTGTGTGTGTGCGTGTGCGTGTGGGTGTGCGTGTGTTTTTGGGGAGTCGGGGGAGGCTCAGCTGCTTTCCTTGCCAGAGATGACTGTGGGGCGCTGTGGGAGTAAGTCTGGGGCTAAGAATTGGATTATTTAGTGATTTATGTATCAGAATAAACACGTTTTGCAAAGTTTTGCATTTGAGAAGTTGTTTGGATTCAGGAAAAAAAACTGAATCAAGAAAATTTGGGGAGAGAAAAGCTATTTTGGTAAAAATAAAATAGGAGACAATGAAGAAAATAGACTTAATACCTCTTTCAGACACATATCTGGTGTTGTCCTCACCCTGACATGTTGGGGCCTTCGCAGGCAGCAGTTGTGTGACGGTGTCAACAGTCATCATCCATCCATCCGTCTTCCTCCACCTCTGTGGGAGGCACCCTCAGCGAAGAAGCCCACGCTTCCCCCTCCCCCCTTCACACTTTCTCCTCTGTCCTCTGGGAGGACCCTTGCGGCGTCCCCAGGCCAGCTGGGTGACGTCCGTCCCTCCGGTGTGTCCTGAGTCCTCTGTCGGGGAGCCACACTTGGTGATCGTAGACCGACTGATGGATGGAAAAGCCAAGCTGGAGCTTTTAACCCGAAGGTGTCAGCAAGAAGGAGCCGACAGGACATGAAGACATAAACTCCGGTGGTCTCTATAATCTTTATGTCCCTTTAACTACACCCTATTTTTTGTCCGCCACGATAGCAAATGTCACTATTAATCTACTGATAATGACCAGTAGGAATAATCGACAATATAACCTGTTCAAAATGACCGTTTTAAAAAGCTCATTCTAATTCCTCCGGTGCCAATTAACGGATTAAACACTTTGCCGGAGAAACGCTGTCAGCCGATCATATGCCGTTAGCGTGCCGGGGACAGATTCTTCCGGACCTGCCCCACATTTCATTGCCTATGCAACGACTCTCTGCCTCCAGGACCCCCCCCCCCCACTCGGGTTGCTTTCATCGTACGTTTCAGCGTGCCGATAAAGTGTTTCAATTATTCAATTATACCTGCTGTGAATTATTGAGATAGCGGTGACTCAGAGAAAGCGGCGTGACTTTGTCCCGAGGATACGGGGGCGGGGGGGGGGGGGGGGGGGGGGGGGGGGTTCCGCGGTCCGGTTCGCGCGACGAGACACCTGGCGCCGGCTCTGTTGCGGCAACCGGATAATTGCTGAAAACGCTCGTTTTTTGCACCCCCCCCCCCCCCCTCCGTGGGCTTTGATGGCCCCCAGAGTTCCTTCAGGCAGTTCTGGGGAAAGTTCCACAGTCTTCGTTTTTTAAAGTAGCACTTTCCTCCCCCCCCAAAAAAGTACTTTTCTAAAGGAAACCTTCACAAGGTGACAGCGCGCGATGACTAAACAGCCTCAGCTGGGGCTCCTAATGACGAAGCGCGTTCGTCGCTCCCAACGAGACGGGACACTTCGCCCCCCCCATCTCTCTCTCTCTCTCTCTCTCTCTCCCTCTCTCTCTCTCTCTCTCTCTCCACCCAGGTGAGTTAAAGGGTACTGCTGGAGAAGGGGTAACCCTGTGACCGACCACCAACATTCTTGAGACCCAGCTCTGGCCACAAGGGACCCATGTGACAGATGGTTCTCGTGAACTGCTTGTAAGGGAGGGAAATGCTCCTTTTTGGTCAAGAAAGGTAGAATCTGTGTTTTGTCAGTTTGCGTGCAGAGAAAATGAGAAAACACCTCTAATCCAAAGAGCTGGAAAAATAACAGAGAAGAAAAAAGAAGCTCTGGCAGAAAACATAAAAAATTCATTTCCTGTATAGCGTGTTGCTCATTTGAATATAAATCAAAGGCAGGCTTGTTTACGTCCGACTCCTACTCATCATCCATTGTTGAGGTGGCAAATGGACAGCCCCCCCCCCCCCAAAAAACCTCCAGCCAGGCAATTTATTTCCCCCTAATGAGAGTTTATGGCGAGAGGAGATAATGACCGGGCAGCCGGCAGTAAACCCGCCCCGACCTGTCAGTCAGAGTGTCCCCGCCGGTCGCGAGTCGCCCTTGCAGGATGGAGCCCGGGTGTTTCCTCGCTCAAACCAACGCCGCTTTCCTTCCTGGAAAATGTCACGAAGGTTCAGTGTCGCCGAGGCCGGCGTTTTTTTTTTTTTTTCTCCAGCCAGCGGCGTTTCGGAGTGGGCCTTCCGGCCTATTAGCCCGCGTGTCTGCCCGGAGCGCTGACGCCGTGACGACTTGACAGGCCGGCCGCGGAACCGCAAATTAACCTAATTCGGGCCCGGATGTCATCCTCCACAAAGCCGCCTCGCCTCGCCTCGCCTCTTTTTTCTTTTTTTCGTCCGTCACTCGTAACCTCTGTCTGCCGCTTCCCTCTCGGTCAGTGAAAGAGCACTACGGGTTTTTTTTTTCCCGGAGACGCCAAGCGACGCCGGCTTCTAATGAGGGAGACGTCGCCCGAGCCCGGGCGGCGGCTCTTCCATTTTTTTTTTTTTGGTTTGTTTTTTTAATTAGCTGTCGGACCGCTCTCCCGCTCCCGTGGCCTCCTCCGTTTCCGCCGCGGGAAAATTATTTACGGATGCGTTTTGCTCTCTTGTGCCGCGCCCGCCCATTACCGTTCGGACGGGCACGGACGAGGGGGGGGTGCGGTAATTGGCGCGGTCGAGAATTACCACGGCGGCACGCGATAATGGCGCGTTTAAGTGGCGTTTTGTGCACCTCTTCTTTGGAGATGGAGGAAGATTCATCTGGCTTTAATTGCAATCACGCTTTAATTCCACCAGGGAGTCGCCACATCCAAGTCACAGCAACGAGGACCACTAATTCGTCAGCAACCCTTAGGGACAAATAAACACCATTTACCATCGAACGCGTGAGGGTTCAATGGCCCGACTGTTAATGCTCTGAATGTAACTCTGGCAATTATCAGCATCGTGCAATAAACAGCCAAATAAACTACTTCCAGGGGTCGGCAGAAGCTACATCAGTCAGTGAGAGGAAGATGCTCTATCGACCTGACATTGCGCTTCTCAAAATATCGTCTTTGGGCAATGTTTTAATTTTTCAGCTCCAGTCACATGAAGCTAAAGGTTGCATCTCTGCCTGCTGTGTTCGAATCCGGCTTGTGAGATACTGAAAAATAAATTTCAAGCACTAAATTTCATGTTTTCGTTTTTATAAATGGAATATTTGAACATTTTCTTTGTTGGCAAGAAGGTCAAATATTTTGAGTGATCACAGATCTTTTTTTTATCCTTGTGTTGAGTGAGATGGGAGGAAAATGCAATCGTCTACTTTTCCTACCCAAGTAAAAAGAAATAAATTGCTTTTTTCGGTTTCTAATTGAGAAAATTGCAGGTACGTTTGAAGCTTGAGCTTTAAAAAAGAAAATCTGGTGTTTCTGGTATTTAATTTAGGAATTTTCATGCACGCCGAATTCTCACTTGTATTCTAACAGGTTCCTTTCCTTTTTATCAAAGTTTTGTCCTCTCTGCTATCTTTCCTTCCCTTCCAGGGTGTCATCAGGTGCTCTGCACAACAACAGACTTCCTCTTGTGCCCCAAGTAGAGCGCTGGAGTCACGCAGCTCTCAGTCCCTCCTTCGCTGAGCCTCCCCTTCTACCCATCAGACGGTTGGACCTGGTTGACCCAAAGCACAAAGGTGACACCTGCTGGACCACCGAGCACTCTTCAGACGCTCGGCAGCCTCGTGGCGGGGCTGCTGACGTCTCACGACGTAGCGCTTCAAAGCGTCGCAGGACTTTGGGTTCTGTTCTCTTTCCACCCTCGGGTGAGGTCATGACTGACGTGTCGGCGAGGGAAGCTTCTCACTTCAAAACCCAGATATGACACCATCCATCCATATTAACACTTCATGAGGCAAAAGATGCTTTGTGATCACCTCTGTGTTGTCTCGTCCTTTCATCGCGTCGTCCTGTTTGAAGCATGTTGAAATAATTAACTCCGTCCCCAACAACTGTTGGCCAATCAAAAATCAATGGCGCTCAACACTTCCTGTGCTCCTGCTCCTTTGATCCACGGAGCACGACTTACTCTTTCATGGCCGATGAGCCACATCAGTTACTCTGATATCCACTCTGTAGAGTTCATCATTACGCCACTCATCCTCTGTGTACATGTGCAGTATGGCTTAAGCGAGGCATCAGTTTTGAGCGTTTCCATGCCGACCCAAAGTGAGGAGCAGGCAGGACTGAGTCACTGACTGTTGACTGACTCCATTGGTGATTGACTCTGGGAGGAGGATTTCTGCCCCTCTTCATTCCTTCATCAATTCCTCCTCCAGAATGAACTGAATCAGCCTTTGATTGAGGGACCCCGGAGGGACGCTCCCACCCGAGTGGGCCTCCTCGGACGAAACCCATCCCTTATCGACATCCCGACAAAGTTCCGCTGACCTGTTACTCCGCCTTGTTCAACAACAGGCCATCAGGCCCCCTGTCAGTCGCTTCGGGCCGCTCGTTCCGCCTCTCTTCACGGGCATTTTCCTTCCCAATGGTCTCACTGTGTTATGATTAGAGCTCTTTGATTGGAGATGAGACATCGATCAGTCACAGTCCTCCGGCTCAGTCGCAGAGCTGGTACTGCACGCATACCCTTTTATGTACTGATTCACACACCAAATCTGTAGGATGTGGACTGAGTTATTTATACTCAGGAAATACATGATTTAAGTGACGATGCATCAAATCTCATTTGCTTCTTGATCTGCTTCTTCTTCTGTCAGATGACTGGAACATGCACCATGTCTCTATCTAGTGTTGGTCACTTTATCTAGTCACTCATCCATCCATCCATCCATCCATCCATCCATCCATCAAGGTCCACCAACCCGAAAATAAAGATCTATTCCAAATCCATCCTTGAACCTATGTTTCCTTTCATCGCTTGGATTATTCTGCCGTCTCTTCCATTCATCCCGCCATCCCTCCACTCATCCTTCCATCCAACATTCATCCATCTGGCACACCTATGGCGGCTTTGTTCCAGTTGGCGTCGGCGCGCCTTTCTCGCCCTTCGAGTGAGAAAGCCTTTGATCCTGGAACGCCAACACGCTGAAACCGTTCTCTCCAGCGACCGGAATCGATTTGTCATCGGGGGTCCTTCGTTTGGATCAGTCTCACTTCTCTGTTGGTGTCAGAGAGAAAGAAAAAAAAAAAAAAGAAAGAAAAACCCGGAGCTCCTTTGGTTCCGTTGCCAAGCGCATCCCCAAGTCGATCCCCTCCGCTCTGGGACCAGGTCTCTTTGAACATCTTTACATAATGCAGCTCGTATTGATTCTGCTTTTGAATTAGGTTAAAGTCAGAAGAGGCATCGCCAATATTTTAATCCTGCCTTCCCAAGACGTGGCGGGGGAGATAGCAAACAAGACTTTGTTCGTGTTAAACAGGAACAAAGTTTGAAGAAGTTTTGCCAATCAGAGCGATGTTGTTTTCTGGGGCTCATGCAGAGAGAAGGCTTCCTTCTTCTTGTGGACGCGGGCTGCGAGGGGGAGGAGGGAGGTGTGTGGGGAGGGGGCGGAGTGTTTTTCTGTCGAGGTGATTCTTTCGCAATTTGTACTGGAAATGCACTCTCGCTTTGTCTTAGCGGGTCATTCTTAACGCCGACATGCGGCTGACAGCTGATCGATCATTCCACTTAGAGAAGTTGGGGGGGGGGGGGCGTTGGCCCGACACGGCGACCGTCTCCCGGCCCGCCGTCAAGCGACTGGGCGTTTGCGAAAAACATCCTATTGATTTTCATATAAGGAGAGGAGGAGGGTGAATTATTGCTTTCGGGTTTGATTTTTTAGCCCTTTTTTTTTTCTTCTTCTTCTCTTTTGAACTTTCTGGGCTCTAATTCGTACGGGCAGCCGCGGCGCTCCTTCTAACAGGGAGAGCGATACCCTTTGCCAAAGGCCACTCAAACCGTAATGCCTTCTTTTAGATTAGCCTGTCAGGTACAATGTAATTGACTGGGGGGGAGATTAAAAAGAAGATATCACAGTGCATTATTGATTCACATGTGAAGAGGGTCACGTGTACTACAGTTTATCAGCGCTGCCACCGGCAGCCTGGGAATGGGAGACTTTTTATAAAAAAACAAAGAAAATCCTCCAGGGGGACAAAAGGAGGGGGGAAGGATTAAAAGGTTGCGCGCAGTCAATTGTTTTTTTTTTCCTCGGGCTGCCCGCGATCTCGAACCGGCGGGGGGCGGGGGGGGGGGGGCCTTCATTAAATGCCTGGAACAATACAGGAGACATAAATTACAGAAAGGGGAGAGAATTCAGGTGACGTCGGGTTCACCTTTACATAAGGGGTCTCGCAAGCGTGAGGTCGCCGGATTGAATCCCGAAGCCGGCTATTAGGATGTCACTCAGCAACGCAGCGGAGGAAGTAAGGACCGCGCTGCCTGCAGCCATACATTAAAAGTGCTGTAAGGCTGTATTTAGATCCGGCATCTCTTTGAGCAGGAGAGAGAGAGGAAAAAAAAGAAAAGCCTGAGTGTAATTACACGTTTGCGGCAAAATGGCCAACGCTCCTGAAGGAGGGAAAGCTGCATTAGCAACACTTTGTTACTTGCAAATGCAAAGGAGTGAGCAGGAAAGGTTAACAGCTTCATATGTGCGGCGCTTGATATCGTCGGTACGTGACGGCACAACAGAGATAAAGTTTTGGTTGAATCAACAAGACTCATGGGATGAGCGGCGCTTCACTTCCTGGATGTAATTGTTTGTTTGAGATGAGAGGTCTGAATTTGAAAAAACAAGACAAGCCAGGTAAAGATGCACAAGATTACCAAACATAGACATGAGGAAAACAAGGGTAAACAGCGAGGCGAGCAAGAAAATTGCATGTCACTCTTAAGACGGAGATGGAACATAACAAGCAGTCAAAGAATGATGACAACAAACTGGCTAAAAAAGCACGGAGGGGGACAGAAAGTAAACTAAATTGAGATGTTAAAGAAAATATTCCAAAGCAAGACCTAAACTGACAACAGATAAAACACAGAATAGCCTGAAATAGATGCAAAACAGCCGGGAGTCCATCGCCATCTCACACAATCGCATGCATGGACAGCATGCATAGAGCGTTCACTGAGTCGCTACTCAGCCTCACACGTGCATCTTTCTGGGAGCGGAGCGGAGTGGTGCACGTGCGGGGAAAAGCATGCAGGGGGTCCACACAGAAAGGCCCCCACCGGACCCAGGGCGTGAGGGGAGACCACTGGTCTCCTCCTACCGCAATACAAAATAACCAAGATGAGAGTCTGAAGTTAAAACGCAGATCTGAGAACTACAAACTGACTGTACGCAAACCCAGAACACCCAACAAAGTGGACAAAATCACAAGCACAATCGACCAAAATGAAACATGATCTGGATGAGGGAGGATTGTACTATCTGCGTGCTGCGTATAGGGGAACCGTTGACCCTCTTTGTGCCCCGAGGACCCTTTTTTTTCTTGTTTATCGTCTGTTTTCACCTCGACCAAAAAAAACCAAAACAAACAGTCCGAGCGCCGGCCGAAGCGCTTCTCCTCTGCCCGCCCTCCGATCATCTGCCGTCGGACCGCCGCGTGATCTTCTCCCGTACACTTTGCATTGGGGTTATTTTCGGCCTCGCCGCCGCAAAAAAAATGTTTGTTCGCGGCTCCTCTTTCTTCCCTTCTGCTCCGGTTAGCCATTTCCCAGAATACCCTTCAACAGCCCTCGGTTACTGTGTGCGGGGTGTGAAAATCGTGTAGGCGGCTGGAGAGAGAGCAGAGTTTTTTTTTGTTTTTTTTGTTTTGTGCCAGTAAACAACAGGCGAGAGTCATCCTCCCCGCTCCGAACGCGCGCTTTGTAGCTGCGTTACATCCCGGTTTATGGAGGTGACAGTGAATCGGCACCACCCTCCACACCCACCCACCCCCACGCATGATGATTGGATGTCACTCCAGTGAAACATGACTGCCCGGAACCTGATGTTTACCTGTGTGCCTTCTGCTGCTGCCCTGCATTTACCGGCTGCAAATCAATGCGCGACGTGTCAGATCAGACAACAGCTCAGCGGGGGCAAAAAAAAGAAAACCCACCGAAATGACTCGTTGATATATGTAGTCATTGCTGTTGAGGATCCTCCCCGTCCCGGTTCGCCGTCGGTAAAAAGACCCCCCCTCGCCTAGACTGGACGTCCCCCCTCAGGTGTGAGTTTTGGATAAACGCAGAAGCTATGAAGAAGGGGAGAAAAAAGAGCGCGGCACATGCTGAGAAAAAGCCTTCCCTGGATAAATAGCTGCTTCCAAAATGTGCAAGAAAGGTCATACAAATCTCAGGGGGGGGAGGGGGGAGGGGGGGGAGCACCAAAGGAGTGTTTCATTCATATTTGAACGAGTGTTCTCTGAAGGTCACCGGCGAATTCACACAGGAGCAGGTGAGAGGTGAAACGGGGTATAAATAGCCCGCGTGGAAACGGGTGACCTTGCCGGCGCGTTTTCCCGAGCGCCGCCGCGGCGACGGACCCCGCCTAAGTCAACCGGTAGGCTTCTGTCAAATTACCCCCCCGCCTCACCGCCGCCCTCATTTTAAGGGCTTTTTCTGAGAGCGACGGAGCCGAATCAAAGAACACGGTTATCCTTTGTTCACAGCACAAGGCAGACTTATTCACTCACAGAGAGAGAGAGAGAGAGAGAGAGAGAGAGAGAGAGAGGGAGGGGGAAAAAAGGAAGAAGTCATACTGTAGCTGTCAAGGAGCGATAAATGCATCTTCTGGAAAAGGTCACGTCGGTTGTTTCTTTAAACACCAGCCGTCCTCGCAGGCCTCCGACGGAGCCCGGCTCCTTTCAAAAAACGCTCAGCGTTGTTACCACAAACACAAACAAACGTGGCGTTTGATGCTCACGATAAGTGACAGGTTTACTCCTTCAGATTTTGAAGAGATAACCTCATTCATCTGCTTTTAGTGCACTCGCTTTCTTTTCCTTTTTTTTTTCTCCTCCCCTCGCACCCCCGTAAATCAGGAGCTGGGTCGGCGTCCTCTATTTACGGCGGCGGGAACCTTTGTTGAGCGGCGGCGGGAGGCTCCCAAAGTGGAGCAAAGTCGGAGAGACTGATTGCTGCCACGTCTGCGCGTAAAGCGCAAGCGCCGCCCCGCGGCAGAGCGGATGACGGATCAGAATGTTAAGTTACGAAAGGTTTCGAACGGCGTCAGCATCCCAAACCGTGCTTGAGTCATGTCACGTCAATCTTACGAGCTTTGTTTGTCCTCATTTGTCCAATTGATATCCGACAATCGGGCCCACTTTAGCCTTTAAGTCTGCATTTCTGCGACAAACAGCTGGCTGAACTCAGTTTCGGACCACCCCAACTCCTGGGAGATGGCCCCAAACCTTGCATGATGTACCGTGTTTTCCACACTATAAGGCGCACCTAAAAACCTCAGTTTTTCTCAAAAGCTGACAGTGCGCCTTATAATCCGGAGCGCCTTATATACGGACCAATATTGAGCCACAACAGGTCTCGCAACTACGGTAAACAGCCGCCAACTTCAAGCGCGCGGTTCATGCTGGGATATATGACTGCGTGAGGCGGTGGCGACCGAGCAGCGTGAGCGCGGCGGCGGCGGCGACGACAGAGAGCGGGTAGCTCTTCTGCAGCGGGGCCGGCAGCGAGGAGCCGGCGAGGAGCCGCCGCTGCTGCCGCCGCCGCCCGTGGCCAGCCGGGGAGTGAGCGGTTTAAACTCAACGCGATCATTCACGCAGTAGAACACGGGGATAGAGCAGCAGCGGGAGAATTTAACGTTAACGAATCAATGGTGGAGGAAGTGGAGGAAGCAACAAAGTGACCTGCGCCAAGTAAAGAAGACTGTTAATTCATTTTTGGGAGTCAACGGAGTTGCCAGAACACTGGTTTGTCATCTATTAATAAAGTTTGACTGTTTTGTTGACATTCCCTTTAATGCAGCTCCTTCTAATGGATGCATAAAGTAACCCCAGCCTCTACTGTAGCGTCTATCCTATGCACCTTCTAATGCGGTGCGCCTTATATATGAACAAAGTTTTAAAATACCCCATTCATTGAAGGTGCGCCTTATAATCCAGTGCGCCTTATCGTGCGGACAATATGGTATATTGTGAACGACACTGTTGTGACCCCGGCCTGGAGAACGCCAGGAGAAAACATGCAGTTCTGTGGTTTTCCCCATTCCCAAGGAGCCACAGCGACAACCTTTAGCCCTTGAAAGGTTCCTTCTTCAAGGAGGTCTCAAAGCTTCAGGGTGCGCTCAGCAACACAACAAACGAAACACAAGGAGGCTTCTTGGTCCTTCCTGCTGCTTGGTCTCTGGTGGTGTCGCTTCATGTTTCTTCGTCCTGTTTCCGAATGTTGGTAGCTGCTGACAAGGCCCTGAAATTGGCAGGTCTGTGTCTTGGTAACGAGTGGAAACTGGTCTCACGACGTCCGCCTGCAGGGAAGCTGTCGGCATTAACGAGTCGCGATCTCGCGGCGAGAGCGGTCCGACGCGGCTGCCGGGAAAGCGCAGAGGCCGCTTCGGCGTCCTCTTGCTGTCTGCCTGTCGACGGTTGCTCCTCTGAAAAGCTGAGCCTGGGAGGGCAAATCCAAAAAAAAAAAAAAACAAAAAACAGTGCTCTCGTGTGGGCGGGAAGAACAGAGATGGTTGGAAAAGCCCACTCAGGAACGTTCAGGGGGCTGCGTGTCAGTAAAATATAAAGACGATATCCTCCCGTCGCCCGGAGCTCACTTTCAGTTTGAATTTGCTGCGGCTGAACATGCAGCTGAATCGTTATTGGGCCAAACTGCAACAGAAGACTCGATACCAACTGCCTCCGAAACGCAGTGGACGCGATCACCTGCCATCCATGGGGGGGGGGGGGAGCGTTACTTCCGAGGGGAGAGGTTCATTTCATGACCTGGAATTGCAGGGCAAGTCTGAGATAAGCAGAGCAGAAACTCGAGGCAACTGCATCCATCCCCACCCCCACCCCCCACCCCCCATCCCATCCCATCAGTGAGATATTGTCCCTTTATCTCTGAACCCTGCGTGAATACTTGGGATGGATACGGCAGCAAGGTCCTGAGCTAATTAAATCTGTAATCGCTTTGTACTTTGAAAACACACGAGAAAAAAAGGAGGCGCTGGACTCCGGTGTGAGAGTTGGCTGGTGGTTTCAACGAGGGCCAGAGGACTGTTATTGAATAAAGACGGCTAATTGGGTCAGAGATCTTCGGCGGCAGCAGAGGGGAAGAAAAAGGAGCGATCGCAGACCTGCGAGATGAAAGTCTTCCTGGAGGAAGCTGGGATAATAATGAAGAGACAAACAGAGGGAAGGGAAAGTGTGGAGAAGGAGGAGGGAGGGAGGGGGATGTTACAGAGAACAACACGATAGTGCTGTCAAGGGTACGGCACACAGGTGTTTTATTTGGTCTGCGGGGTTTGAAGTCAGTGGGTATGATAGGGGAAAGTAATAGGATTCAGGAGGGATCCGGACTGAGAGCGCATCCTGATGGGGGGGGGGGGGGGGGGCTCGCGCGGCTGAGCCCACTGCCGTGACTTTCATCTCAACCAGTGGGCTGATTCTGCCCTCTAGCGGCGAAACAGATAAAGTGCGTAAAAACTCTCATCCTTCGCTAATCGTATTGCACGTTATCCCTTCATCTCTTCTTCACCGCAAAACATTTTTAGAAATATTTGGTTATATTATCATTTTCAGGAGCTGAATTATGCATTTTGTCTGATTTGATGAATCTGCGATGTTTCGTTTTTCATAATTTGGTCCTCAACACCACAAGACGAAGAAAGTCATCAAAGACTTCAAGAAGAGCAGGGGGGGGGGGCACGAGGCCCCCCAGTTGACATGTGGTGTGAGGAGGTGGGGGGACTGATGCCTCTGTACCAGTGAGGAATCTGACCGCTGCTGAAGAACTGAAACAGCCGAGCACACCTCAGAACATCCTCTGTACTGTGTGGTCGGGCAGCTGCACAGCTCAGGACACGAAGGTCCTTTCCTGCTTGAACAGAGGATTGTGGGAACTGAAGTCTCTCAGACATGGTCTCTGTGTTTACTGAGGGTGATGGTGGGGGGGTGCACGGCATATGTGCACGGACAGGCCTCTGTTCTTACCGCGACCGTCAAAGAAGAAGTACCACATCATAAGCGAAAGCATAAATAAGCGCTCTCTCTCTCTTTCTCTCTCTCTCTCTCGCGCACACACACACACACACACACACACACACACACACACACACACACACACACACACACACACAC
>JASSRZ010000080.1:2985584-2996736 GCA_032164315.1 Malacoctenus gilli | reverse complement strand
ACGCGCGCACACACACACACACACACACACACACACACACACACACACACACACACACACACACACACACACACACATTGACCTGTCATGAATAATACCGCCTTCCACTTATCTCCGAATGCTGAGGGACGTCATTTCTTTGGGGATATTTGAATTACAAGATATCATATTACCATTAAATCAGAGAACAGTACAAACAGGTTCGAGTAGTTATTCCATGAACGTGGTTTTAATTCGTGTGACATCAACCGCTAATTGAATTTATTTCATTATGACTGCATTGATAGTCAAAGATGGAGTCGCTGGATGGTGTCGCAACACCGGTTATTGTGACTTGGCTGTGATGGATGAACATGAACATGCTATCTCCTGGTGTTTCCACAGCATCATCGGCCCCTTTGTGAATATGTTGGGGTTTTTCTTGGCAACAGTGCTGCAGATAAAGGTTAAGAGGTGGGTGGTTGATGAACTAGTAAGACCGGGCGGGGGAGTCTCGAGGGAAGGGAGGGAGGGCGGTGGTGGTGGTGGTTCTCTGGGGTGATGCAGGTTCCCCAATTATTTCTCAAGCCGCATGGGGAAGGAAAGGTCACGACCAAGGACGCAGCCTGAGACACACGCAGCAGTTTGCCCTTGACGTGGAGGGATGTGGGTGAAAAGGTGGCAGCTTCGGATGGTGAGAAACTGATGCGGGTTCAAGGGGAAGTCAGTTCTCCACCGCTGGTCCAAAGAAAGCAGTTATCATCGCTGAAGCAGGGGTCTATGCAAAGCTGTTGTTAAGGGGCCACACGCTGCCTGATGTGATCCAAACCAGGGTGATGCAGTCTGACCTGTTAGAATCAACAACTTCATTTTCATGTGGACAAAAGCAGATCAAAATGAGGACAGCTGTATATCATCTAATCTTCCCTGAGTCTTTGACTAACAGGCTGCAGTGCTTCCCTTCAGACCTACTTCTCCTGGAGTTCTGAAAATATTCTCCCCCTCAGCGCGGAAATGATGCTGAAGCTTCTTCACTTGCAACAAGGAAGCTGATTAGCTTCACAGCTCTGCTTTTGGAAAAAGAAACTTTGCTCGCATTTGCTGCTCAGTTCTGGGTTCATGACTCATATTAAAACAGTGCAAACTCTGGTGGAAGATTAAAATTGCACTGACTTCTTGGAGGGTCTTATTTCTTCACTTTGGGTGACACCCACTGAGTAAAACTGTACTCTCTTGCATGCGGGAGCAGGTCTTCAGGCTGTGGTTTTGACACCTGTCTTCTGAAGAGTGTGATGGTTCTGGGCTCCACATGACATCTGAATTTGGGTTCAATACTGAAACAAGTTTCACAACAGAACATTAACTGTGGCAAGCATCAATATATAAAAACAAAATCTTGAAGTGGCAGATGAAAAAATAGAATTGAATGGCCACAAAGGTCTCACTTTCTACACTTTGAAGGTTTTTTGCCTCTCAAGTGAGCCTTTTTTTTGTCCAAAAATAGCCAGCTGAAAATGCATTTTGCTGTTAAAGTAGATCCTTTTTGTATTTTTGAGACAAACGGTGCTCTTCTTTTTTAAAACACAGCACCTCTATGTTAATTCAGCAGTCACTGTGTATTCTGCATGGGGTAAGTTTGGTTAATCGGCACAAGTGAGCGCAGACCACTTTTCTCCATCCACCTCTGTCAAGTTGAAAATTTGGGGAGCAGCAGTTTCGTCATTAAAAACGTACG
Organism: Malacoctenus gilli; assembly: GCA_032164315.1. Classification (NCBI taxonomy): domain Eukaryota; kingdom Metazoa; phylum Chordata; class Actinopteri; order Blenniiformes; family Labrisomidae; genus Malacoctenus; species Malacoctenus gilli. The sequence continues at coordinate 2,995,022 of JASSRZ010000080.1, read as the reverse complement.
TTTCACAGTTTTGTTGCTTGGGTGGTTCATTCACTCTGTTTGAGTTCATCAGGAATGACAGCTGAGTAAAGAAACGTGTGCAAACAAGAAAAAATAAGTGTAGGACTAAAGACAAACAAGTTTGTGGAATTCCATAACAAGACAAAAAGAACATTTTGTGTTTTCTTATCATGAGGCAGTAAGGTACTGTAACAATAAAAGAGACTGACTTTACTGCGTTTTTTCAGAAATAGTAATTCTTTATAACTCTTTAAATATAAGGAAAAGTAACCCCTGTTGTATTGTATGTTTTTGTTATTGTTTTGTTTTTTTACTCTTTGAATTCAATGGATCAAAATCGAATTGAATTTAACTCTGTCTATCGAGTTACATCAGAAATCGATTAACCTGGTTCTACTGACTTACATCTGAATAAATCAAGGGGATTCAGCTGTTTATTTGATCACATTTCAGACAAACGTATTTTTCGGACATCACGTTAGATTGTATGTCAATCAACAAAGAGGGCGGCCTCTTTTTTTGAGAAGGGCTCCCATTGGTTGATTTTTGCAAGAGGACCCGCCCTAAATATATTTCTTTTTGCTGGGATTGGCTAGAATTGACATGGCAACAAAACGCACTGCCAATGTCAATTGATGACTTTCTGCCCCCATAAGGCTGCAAGCTTTTCGGCTCCCAGTGCTAGCCAGCTAATGCAAAACAAACCAGGCGGACTGCAGGAGGGTTTGATGTGTGTGGATGTGCGGTCATATTCTGCTTCTAGCTTTCCTGATACCGTCACGAAACTCCCCTCCCCCCCGTTTTTTTCCACCGCTGTCTCATTTCTTCTTTGGTTGTCACACAACAATACAAAACTGAAGTTGCTTTGGTGAAGGTAAGAAGGAATTTCTCTCTCTTACAAAAACTGCACCGGCTCATCCAAAATGGCCTCTGCTAATGTCTAGCCTGCTATCGCTAACTCTAGCATTAGCTTAGGAGCCGGTAGGTAGCTTTGCTTACCGATGGCTCAGCTGATTTAAATTTAAGCAGAAAATGGCGTCGCCACATAGCTGCTCCTAACTGGCAATTTTAGTCAAGTAAACGGTCCGGCGCCTCTCGAATGTGTTTATTGCTCTTCAATCTTGAGTGCATGATGTATTACATTGAATTTGCTCAAGATTGTTTCAAATCAGGCCTTTAAACCTGCACGATAAGCCTGATCCAGGGGGGGATGTGATGGCGATAGAAACAAGGTGGTGGGGAGCGATAGCGGCCAGCCAGCCAGCCGCGCCGCCCTGCCCCATCTCTCTGCACCACGGTGCAGCAGTACCATCGGCTCTGCGGGCTGCTCCCGTCCTTCATCCAGCATATCAGAATGACGCAAACCATCTTGTTGTAAACAGAGCGAAGGGGTCCGTGTAACGGCACATTCTTGTACCCTTCACTTAGAGGCTCGGTGCGTTTACGTGCATCCTTAACACACTGTGAAAAAATACGGCTCAAAGAAAAAATATTGTATAAACATGTTACTGGTGTCGTGACGTAGCTAACTTGGGAATTCGGCGACCTAGCTGGGGAAGCTAATTAGCTAGCCGGGCAGCTGCCTGGCGCACATTTGCTTTGTTGTAGCCGCAGAAAGGCTGTCACAGATTTCTCCGGGTTGTCAGTTTCACCACACGGCGTCAACGACACCTATCGTCTCCCTGACACCTACTCTGTCGTGTTTTATGTGAAAGCAACGCTGTGAGGAGGGCGCCCTGTTTTTTTATTCCCCGTGAGTAGCCAGGCCTGTAACAAAGACATGTCTACTTAATATGCTCGTCCTGGTTTATGACGTTGTTTTTATGCACACGGCTTTATTTAATGTCCGTTTGATAACGTTTCAGTTGCCCGTATACGTCTGTTTTTTCTTCATTCCCAACCCCCATGCAGCAGCAGCAGCAGCCTCTAATTGCATTTCTTTCTGTCTCTCTCTCTCTTCCCCAGCACCGTTTTCCCCATCCCCTCCTATTATTCTTATTCTTTTGAGTATTCTTCATTGTCAAGCCGCCAAAGTGGAGAGTGTGATTGCAGAAGGGGGTGCTTCTCGTTTCAGGTAATAACTCCGGCACCGCCAGAAAACGCCAACATGAAAATCCTCTTATTTTATCCCCCTCTAGAAAAAAAACAATCACCTTTTTTTTCCTCTGGCCTGAACTTCCAGCCTAATACAACAATGCAGGTTGTGGGCAGGCTCAAAATGGCTGTTGGACACTTTTCTTTGTGAGACCCTCTCTAAAGGGGGGTGTGAGGGGTCACGTCGGCTGAGCCTTGGGGTCCTCTCTTGTTTGGGTCTTGCTAATGACAGCACACGCCCAGTTCATGATATACCGGTAGTCTCTATAGAGATTGTAGGAGCTATATGATACACTGTGGTGCTGATGGAGCTTGAGTAGGACTAAGTGCTTTTATTCATATTTAAATATTTTACTAAAGTAGATGTGCCAGCTTTGATTAAACAGCAGTATGTCATGGAACATCGTGTATCTGTGTTGCGCCTCATTAACCCTGAGGAAATGTGAACAGTTATTCATTTTGCAACTTCTTCTAAAGGAAGTTTAAAACGTTTTCCCTATTTTCCTTCAAATGACCTTTTATCCCTTCATTATAGCGCATAAAACAAGCGCAGTTGCATGCATGACTCTGCCGGTCGTAATCGATCTACTGATATATCCTCCAATTGTCTTGAAGGCAAGTGGTTGAGCAATTGTTCACGACGATAATACTCCTGGCGCAGCAGAGCAAACAACTGCATCACGGAGAGTCATTTGTTTTAATAATGTAAAGGTTCGACACTGGCACTTTGCCTGGAATTCTTCCTGGAAAAGGAGTCTGCGCCGCCATCCATCTCAGTTGTTTCCCAGTGCTGTTTACCAAAGCTGCATCGCTGCTCATTATTCACACGGAGAGCTGATTTCAAAGCATTCTAGTCATGTAACTCCTGCCGCAGTTGTTTAGTCTTTGGTCCCTTTGTGCATGTCTCGTGATGCTTCACAAACTTCCCTGCACGGAGTCGCAGAGGAAATCGACTTCACCAAGTGAAAACAACATTATGATGCAATCTTTTAATGTCATCGTGCTGTAACGACTGACTGAACACACTAAATCCACTCATACACAGACCGTCTCACTTTTCTTTGATAAAGTTGGAGCCTTTAAGTTTGGAATTACAGCCTCAAAACAGAGCTCCTTGTGGATGTGAGATTTTTGTGCACCGTCACACCTCTAAAGCTTAATTTTTAACGCACAACAGACGGGCTGTGGCGTGTCGTTCAGAGAGATTTACAGCCAGTTGCAGGCCATGCGTGTGTTCAAATTAACAGCAGCTCAGCGTGTTTCACTTCAATAATTCAACAGCGCAGTGTACCTGAAGGCAACAGGCGGGATGTCAGATCTATAAATTTTGGGCCTCTGGCAGTAAGAAAATGACCACAAGCAAAGCAATGAACGCTCAAAGTGTTTTCACACCTCTTAGTGCCAACTAAAATCCAATGGCGCTGACCAAAATAAAAACTGTAAATCATCTGAATGTGGTTTGTTTTCAGACTGAATCTAGAGAACCCCCGGAGAACCAGTTTGCTGCCATGGTGATAGAGTGCACCTCTACCAAAAACACAATTGGGCCAACCTGAACCCAGGTGGTGTGAAAACACCTTTTTCAAAAGACTGCCGAGATCTGCATTAGTCACTTTGGTGACAAAAAACTCTTCCGTGATGATTTTGGGTGGTGCTGATTCCACAGGGTGACGTTCTGACGATCGTATTGGAGACAAACAATCCTCGCTCTAAAATCCACTCAGTCAATCCTGGTGGATCCACATTGTGGGCTCGCGAGTCCCGTTGAAGTCGGTCTCGCTTGATGGTGGGAGACTCCATGAGATTAAGTCACTGACAAACTTGCACAATTAAAGCATCGCCCACATACATCCTGATTTACAATGTATTCATTGTTGAAGCTGCATCTCTGCCCCCCCACCCACCAGAGGATTACAACAGTCACGCAGCCATTTTTAATACAAAGTATGTAATTTGCAACTTAACGGTCTGTATGAGTGATTCACATTGCCAATGAGGGAGGCTGTTTAACATGCAAGTCATGTGAATTTCAGTGGGAGCTTTAGATCTCGGGTGTGTTTTCAAGCCTGAGTGAAGGAATGAAAACCCAGCGCGATTTAATTCTTGTGTCCCCGGAGTAAAGACACGGGCCGACGTGGTGCAGTGTGAGGCTATAACGCCTTCCCTTTCTCCTGCAGTGCTTCTTCGGGGGGAGGAGGTGGTAGGGGTGCACCTCAGCACTATCCCAAGACTGTCGGCAACAGGTTGGTTGGTTGGTTTTATCTCAAATTCTTCAGATCATTTTCACACCAAAGTAACATGAAAGAGGAACACGATCTTAAGGGGTTCTAAAAAGTTGGCACATCAGAGTCCTGATGATTCGTGTCATGTGTTTCTGTCACATCCTGGGGCTTGCTTGGTATGCATTTTGAGGTTCCATCAGTGTTTCAAGAAAGCTACTCAAAGCTTCTCATTAAGTTGATGTCACTGGACCCTCTCAATCTTACCACAGTAGAATTTCATTTGAACCAGACAAGTGGTTTACAACCGTTCTTTTTATGTGAATAGGTTGGTTCATGCTGAACAGAGCATGTCCAAGGCTCTTCTCTTGTCTTTTTTATTGAAAACTGAAAAACAAGGTCCTGTTCAAAACTATATCTTGACACATAAGATATCTGACAAATCTCCTTAAGATTTAGGGGGGTTTTGCATTAAAAGACTGACAAATTTCTGACAGGATGTTTGGTTTCGCTGCCTTTTGTTCGTTTGTGGTTTCACAGAAGCACAATGCTTCAACAGCATGAACCTGCCGCGAAAGTGGATTAACATGACATTGCATCATATTACAGTCTACAGTTCCTTGTTCTATTGAGAAATCAAGGCCATGCGGAGTCGAGTGTTTTTGTTTTTAGAACGAGTTCCTCATGACAATACGCCAATTCAACACTGCACTGCTGTGGACAGTGCAGTGTTGTTACTCGTAACCGTGAGGCGTGATCCTGTTACCATTTCAAATCAAATCTCGTCTACAATGCAAGTTTCACAAGATGTGACTATTTTTTTGTTCGCTACGATCCCATTTTTATCAACCGATTGAAATATTACCAGTATGTTTTGAGTATTTCTCGACAAACACAACCTGTGATGTGGCCACAACTCAATTGTGTGTCTGTTGTTTTCACCTCTGTACAAATGTACTCGACAGCTTTGACATTTAGCAGACTAAAATTCCAGGAAACCGATTTGAATTCCCAGAAGTCCTGTCACATGAAGTCAGCCGGCTGCAGACACAGACACATATTTACACGACGGGGCAGCCTGGGATTGTTTTACAACAAAGCCTCGAATCTGAATTGGGGCATTTGTGCCACTGTGACACGCTGCAAAGCAAATTGTGGTTTTTTTTTTTAAATGCTCTTTGAGACAAAGTTGGCTGCACACAGCGCCTGATTCGAATTGATTCACTAGTGTTTGTTGAGGCAAGAAGACAGCACTCATATTCTCCTCTGTGTTGCATGAAGTCATACAGTGGACGAGCCTTTTGTAACTCAGTCGCACAATAGGAACAAATCGAGGTTGGTTCTCCTCCCTGTACAATAATCACAACATCCAACACTCAGCCTGTGTGTGTGTGTGCCTTTGCAGCGAGTTCCTGGGGAAAACCCCAGGGCAAAGCGTTCAGAGATGGGTTCCTTCACGAAGCACTAGACGAGATGTCAACTCCAGCAACGAAAAAGAGCGACACGATGCAATCTTCAGGAAAGTGAGGGGGTGAGTCGTTTGTCCTCCTCCTCCACAGGCGTCTTCTTCCCCGCATCTTTTATTCTTCTTCGATCGAGCTTTTCACAGAAATAGTGTGCAAGAATCCGTCATCTCTTGCTTTGTAGAACTCCATCTATTTAGGCCATGTGCAGTTTTGTATCTCTGTCATCAGTGGTTTGGTGCAGCTGGACATGCAACATTTAACCAGCGCTAATGGGAGCATCCTGTCAGATACAGCGAACCAGTGGGGAAAAAAATGTTTACTTTGTTGCTGTCATCTCAAACTCGCCACATTTCCAGAAAAAAACTAGTTTTTTTTTCTCTCGTTGATGAAATTCCAAGTCTCACTCCTTGGATGGGTTTCGGTGCCGAAGCTTTTAAACCTCCATTCAGGGGGTCTGTTTGGAGTGTGGAGCCATTAGGGCAGCATGTGCTCTTGCTGAGGGCACTTGAGTTGCGTTCCCTTCTGTATCAGGTGATGTTTACAAGCGCAGAAGATAAAGAGAGATGTCTGTTTTCCCCACATGTGGTGTCATAGGGGACAGCCACAAAAGCGCCATTGTACGGCCTCTGCAGAGAGAACTGACCCAAATCAGAAACGACATAAATGCCATCTTGAAAATCACCGTGGAGCTTTTTTCTTTCCTGTCGACAAAAGTGATCACCGCAACTCTGTCGAAATCGCGTTAGGACGATTTCACGGTCAGCCTGACATCAGCCCCCTCCTTCGTTGTTTTCCAGCATACTCAACAAACTCACGCCTGAGAAGTTTGACAAGCTATGCCTTGAGCTCCTGAACGTGGGCGTAGATTCAAAACTCGTCCTTAAAGGAATCATCTTGCTGGTGAGTGGACCTCTTTTTTTTTTTTTTTTTTTTCCAGTGCTAAATTCTTTAGCACTTTGCTTAATGGAAATGGGTTGATGCACTTTTGGCAGGCAGCTGAGTGACTCATACACCGCACGCTTTAATGACTGTGTGTTTGTGTGTGTGTGTAGATTGTAGACAAAGCCCTAGAAGAGCCGAAGTATAGCTCGCTCTATGCTCAGCTATGTCTGCGCTTGGCAGAGGACGCACCAAACTTTGATGGCCCTTCATCTGAGATCCAAACATCCCAAAAGCAGAGCACAGTGAGTGCCACTTTTCGGTCTCCGCTCGGCGTTTCTTCAGAGTGTGACCGATCGAGCCGTTCAGCACACTTGCACTGTTTGTTTTTCTTTGGAGCATTCCTTCGTAAACCTATCAACAAGAGGATCACGAGCCTTCTTTCAGATTTTGTTTCCATGAGCCGTCAGATGTGAAAGCACATCGTTTCATCGCCGATTTGGTTCCTCGTTTGCGAACGTTGGAAGCCACCGTCTCCGCGCTGTACCTCACTGTTTCCTTTGTGCCGTAGACCTTCAGAAGACTGCTGATTTCCAAGCTTCAAGATGAATTTGAAAACCGCGCCAGAAATGTTGAAAGTAAGTGCCGCGTTCGCGCGGCTCCTCACGATCCCAAACTGTGATCTGATCCTTGTGGTAAAGACGTTTGATACTTTGACAAGCCCAACTCATAATTCAGCCACTTAAGATACATTTCACACTGGACTGAAGTGTTTTCGAAAAAAAAAAAAGCACTGATCCAGCTCAGCATTAACCTTGTACAGAATAAGTGCGTTTCCACATAGTGCTGCTTTTTTGAATTCTCTTTGCAGATAAACAAAGAGGGCTTCTGAAAAAGGCTTTGTGATTTTCAAACCAAACTTACAATGTCAACTATGTAAGCAATTGTCACCATATGACCCAAGCGACTTCAGGCTATTTTTAAGGTTGTAAAGCATTCATTTGCGCTGGATCAAAACCTAGAGTGTGATTAGAACCAGAGGAGACTGCTACGTGGCTTTTATTTTGAAGTGGACATGGGAAGGACCAACATAAGTCATCTGTAGCTCTCCAGCTGAGAGCTCTCTGATTACAGAAGCTGGTCCAAACAACACAACAGCATGCACTGAACTTCTCAAGTGTCAATTTACTGCCAACAGCTTATGCTGCTGCACTTTTTCTCCACACTGGCTAATTTCTGTTCAGTTTTTTAGACCGAATGCGTCTTTATATCAGAAGCTGTTGGCAGTTGGATGTCCTTATTTTATCTGTCCAGTCTCATTTTCAAAAGCGACTCGGGGGCAATCAGTAAGACTTCAGGAGCATTCTTGTGGTCAAGCTCAAAGCTTGGGAGGTAGTTCATGCTCCTTTTAACTTTGTTGTAATGTAATGTCCCCTCTTCTGTTCCTCCACAGTCTATGACAAACATGACAACCCTCTTACTTCTGAGGAGGAGGAGCAGCGTGCCATCGCCAAGATCAAGATGCTTGGCAACATTAAATTCATCGGGGAACTTGGCAAACTCGACCTCATCCATGAATCTATCCTTCATAAGTGCATCAAAACAGTACGTACACTCTCGCTTTGCTGCATGTGAGGTGTCGTTCTGTCGCAAGTCGTCGTTCTCGCGGCCGTGCTGTCCTTTAATTCTTCTCGTCTGTTTCGTGAAGCTTTTGGAAAAGAAGAAGAGAGTCCAACTTAAGGATATGGGGGAGGATCTGGAATGCCTCTGTCAGATAATGAGAACAGTGGGGCCGAGACTCGACCATGAGAAAGCAAAGGTAACAGCGCAACGTATGAAACCAAGCAATCTGTCTGCAAGTCTGGCTTTTTTAAGTTGGCGATCGGGCCCCGACTCACTGTCGTTTGATGTCCCGGCTTAACCCGAGCAGCTGCTCCTCACCTGGAGGCCCAGTTGGCTCTCGGCCAACTGTGCTGTAAATCCGGCCGCAATCTATTCAGGCCGTCTCTCTCCGTCTTCCCCTCAGTCTTTAATGGATCAGTACTTTGGCCGTATGCGATCCTTAATGAACAACAAGGAGTTGCCCGCTCGGATCCGCTTCCTGCTGCAAGATACAGTGGAGCTGCGTGAAAACAACTGGGTCCCCCGCAAGGCTTTCATCGACAACGGACCAAAGACGATTAACCAGATCCGTCAGGATGCAGTGAAAGTGAGTCACTGCAACAAGCACGCCTTCACTTTGTAAATATGAAGCACAACAAACTTTCCATGGTGCTGAAAAACAATTCTCTGCTCAAGATTGATTTTAAGCTCTGTGTCAAATGACGGTAAACGATGCAGCCTTCCCAACCTTTGGTTTCCTCTTCAGGCTGCAAGCCTGACATGTAAAGCTGATCAAATGATGCTTTCTTGCTTTTTCTTCAGTTGAGATCCAACTACAGTTTAGCTGTGAGACCCAGGTTCCAGTCAGAAAGTGTTTTTTCTTGACTGGTTTCTAACACCGGCTCTGTGCTCCTCAGGATTTGGGTGTTTTCATCCCAGCGCCCATGTCTCAGGGGATGAGGATGGACTTCTTCCTGGAAGGCCCTTTCATGCCCAACCGAATGAAGCTGGACAGGGAGACTCTCGGGGGATTAGCTGACATGTTTGGACAGATGCCAGGTGCACATCGCTCTCCACTTAGAACAAAACACTGGCGCTTCAGCTCGCGGGGGGGGGGGGGGGGGGGGGGGGGGGGGGGGGGGGGGGGGGGGGGGGGGGGGGGGGGGGGGGGGGGGGGG
>JASSRZ010000080.1:2955759-2970701 GCA_032164315.1 Malacoctenus gilli | reverse complement strand
CCTTCCTTCCATCCTTCCTCCCTTCCTTCCTTCCTTCCTTCCTTCCTTCCTTCCTTCCTTCCTTCCTTCCTACCTCCCTCCCTCCCTCCCTCCCTCCCTCCCTCCATCCATGAGCTGATCCCAGCCGTTTACAGGCTGAAGGCGGGGTTCACTCTGGACAGGCCGCCAGTCCATCGCAGCGCTTCTGATCTTTCCCCTCAAAACTAGTTCTGGGCGAAGACCTCATCGATCTCTGCCTTCTTGGCTTGATGCATTTATCAAGTAATCGAGACAGTCCAGAGAAGCTACGTTCACTCTTTACAGCTTTATGGAGGCGATAATCTGATTCGGGCTGCCTGATAATCAATGACGGTGGGTTCGCGCTCGGAGCACTTAATGCTGCAGGTGGGAGGCTTTCTACTCCGCGATGAACCTCTTCAGAAGCTTGAAAGGGATTCTGAGGGATATCTACAAATACTGAGCTTTGCATTCCACGTGCAAAGTGCAATGATGATGATGATGGTAACTTTACCTTGTGTCTGACCTCTTCCTCTGTGGAAGCGCTGCTCTGTCTGAGTGGTGGCTGCGCTATTCGCCCGACCCGGGCGTCTTCCTCCAGCAGCAAGCTTGACTGTGAAATCCCCGTCGAGCCAGCTGTGAAACGGCAAGACGGTGATGTTACGTCCAGTCAAACCAAAATGAACACACGCACGCACACGATGTCTTGCATCCTTCCTGTGCAACATGTAAAGGTTTTTGGGTGCTTTCTGAGAGCAATTCTCCTGTCACCTCTTTCTTTCACCATGCGCCTGACTTGTTTCTTGAGCTCCAGTCTTTCCTCTTCCAAGCGTTCAATCTTTGGAAAGCAAAAAACAACAGAGTTGAGAGAAGCGTTCTCACATGTTGCAGCCAGAGTCCTAACCGACGTAATCACGCGTCACCTCTTTGGCCAAGACTTGGTTCTCCGCTTTGTACGAGCGCTGTCGGACATCTTTGGCCCGCTTGAACTCTGACAGATCCACTTCCTGCTTGGGTTCCAGGCCTTGGGAGTCCAAACCCGAAATGAACAAAAGTGAAATGAACTACACTGGCCCAGATCAGTCAGCGGTGACGGGATGAATGGAAGGCTTGGGGACCGAGTTGGGAAAAAGAACAACAGACCTAGTTTCTCTCGCAAATACTCGTTTTCGTCCGTGAGGTCATTGATTCCCATCTGGAGCTGGTTGATCTCTTTGGTCCTGGCCTCTGCCTCCAGATCTCTCAGCCGAATTTGATTTTTACACTCTTTGATCTCGGCGACGGCAGCTTCCAGCCCGTAAGTGCCCTGCGACACAGAGGTAGAGCCGTGGTCACTCATCTTCAGAAAAAACGAAACAAAACCCCAGCTTGTCTTGTCTCACTCTCTATTTCCTGTTGTTTTCCAACTCGTGCGTATTTTTTTGGAGGCTATCAGGATGCAATTAGATGCGGTAAATCAACAAACAGCATGCTTGTACACTCACAAAACCACACTGATCACACCATAGTCACGTTTTAGTCCCTCTTAAACATGAGGACGGACAGGCAGAGGCGATTCAGAAGCCCCCCCTCAAAGGGATCCCAAAGAAAAGGAAGTGTTCACTGTAAGTGTGTATTTATAAACTCACAGCCTCATATTGACTCAGGCGGTTAAAGGCCTCAAAGAGGGCCTTGTCCTTTTCCTCGGCGTGCTCCTCTGCGAGTCTTGCCACTTGCTCCGCGTCGGCCGCTCTGCTCTCTGCAGCTTGCAGCTTGAACTTCAGGTCCTCCACCCTCTTCTGCTGAGAGGTCGACGACAGGCCTTCGACACGGGAAGATTAGGATAAAGATGACCTTTATTAGTCTCGCAATGGAGAAATTGTACTGTTTCGACCTGTCCAAGGTTACAAACATACGGGCAGAAACATGACATACAGGACAGGGGGATGTTCAGCAAAGCACTCCATCCGCAGATCATGGTGAAAAAAGGACACATTAGGAGACATGGTGGAAAAAAAGGAAACCGCTGCCACGCCCCCTACAGGGGACATTGCAGTGAATACAAAAAAACCCCTCGGCACGACTCGCGACGACGAGGCATTGAGCCCAAGGGGGAGGGGGGGAGTGCATGCAAGTCAGTGGTGTGTATGTGTAAGCAGGCAGAGAGGTCGCCGCAGTCCATAGGCCTTGGGTGGAAAACGGCCGTCGGGGAGCACGTCTTGAGCTGCTCGGAGAAACGTCTGCGCCACGAAATACCAGCGACAACCCGTGAACCGGCCACGAAGCGCAGACGAGTTGGGAAGACGCAAGGTTCTACTCGGAGTGACCTGTTTGGTTTCGCAACGATGCTTTTTCTGTTTCGCTAGAGTTTTCTGGGGTGTGACATTCGTAACGGGTGATCTGTGGGATGAGTCCAAATGCCTGCAGTGGAACAGCAAGCCAACAGTTGCTCATTGAAAGTGAGGCTGTGAAAACGTACAACAGGGTTATTTTGAGCGGGAATCGCTGTGTCCGATTAATTCGTCGGCGTGAAGGATTCGAGTGAGGGAAAACCGCCCACCTCTGTCTTTCTTCGTGGACGACTTCAGCTCCTCTATGAGTTGGGCGTGCTTCTCCATTTCCTTCGTGTACTGCTCCACCTGCTCGGCCAGCATCTTGATCTGATTGTCTTTCTCCTGGACGGCCTTTGGGAAGGAGGAGGAGGAGGAGGAGGAGAACGCGCTCAACATTTGCCGCGGCCATCGTCGGAGAAATTTATGGAGAGAAAATGAGGGAGAGGAGAGGATGGGAGGAAAGATGATGGGGTGAAACTTACACCGCAGAGCTCGTACACCACCTGGCCCCCGGGCAGCCATGACAGATGGAAGGGAGGACGGCATGATAAGACCATGGCAAAGCAAGCGTGACAAGCAGGAAAAGAAGAGAAATGGCAGAGGCGGAGAGGTGGAAAAAACAGAGATGGCTATCGCCCAACCAAAAGGCCAAAGTCATTGACTTGCCACGAATGATGAGATTGTGCTGTAACTCTGGTTATAAATTTTAAAACCCTGTCTTGACTCAAGTAGGACCACATGAACCTGAGGCTACACATGCTGCCAACAAAAATAACCTACGTGCAGGTTATGCTTTGTTTCCTGAGCCTGGCCTTGTCTGCCGTAGACTCCGAGTTCCGCTGCTGTTGCTGGGATAAGTGAGAACTTTAGCCCTCGCTGTGCGGCTGTCACGGATCAAGTTAAACAATCCTTTTTCTGCCAATACTCCCCTTATTGAAAACTTCCTCTGACAAACAAGCAGTTTCTATTCAATGCGCAGGCGGCCAACATTGTTCACCATATAAGGAACCCCCCCCCCCCCCTCCACTGTGGTCTCTCTCATGTGGAGCGTTTTGTGCTAATACGGCCACACTGACCTAATCGGCGGTGCGATAGCAGAGTGACCGACACCACAATAGCAGGAAATGAGACGGTTTGACATACACAGACGCAGACGTATACTTCCTCGCTTATTTTGGGACTGACCTGCTGCAAAGCAATGATGTTGCTTTTGTCCATGTCCAGCTGGGCAGAGCGCAGCTTTTCCCGGAGATCGCGGATCATCTGCTGGTACATCAGTATTTCATCGTCCTTCTCAGACAGCACTCTCTGTATATGGGAAGGAAGCGATGGTGTCAGCGTGACTCCTGCACAACGGTACAAGAGATGAACTTGGGGAAAACATACATCAGTCATACACCTGGACGGATATCGCAGCAGTGAGCTTGTTTCGTTTGATTCCCATTCGCACAGTTTTCCGACTCTAAGTTAGACTCGGCTTAGACAAAATCCACTTTGCAATCAACAGTTAAGTTTCTCCAGTATTTTGGTAAGAAAGGTGATTCTGACACTCCTAAAAACGATGCTTGTCTGGGTAAAAACTAAACTCGACTTCTATTCTGAGGGAGGTGAGAGTTTTAAAATCAAATCCTGAGTTTGTCCTGGGGCTGTTTGAGGATGGGAGGTGGCGTCCAATGATGTGGCAATACCGTATCCGGTCTCCGCTTCCAGGGTTCTCGAGTCAAAGACGAAAGGACGGCGCCTATTTAGGTGTAAAAGAATCGCAGCCGGTGTGGTTGACGGAGAGACATGTAGGGGTATTAGGACAAAAAATGCAGCTGAACGTTTTCAAGCTGTGCATTTCGGATTTAGTATGTGACCACCCTGCTGTCTCTTCTGCTGTTCTTAACATTTTTGTCCATGGAGACGAGCCAATATCCCGTCACAATGGATATTTTTCAAGGAGGTGAAAAAAAAATTCTCTCCTTCATGCTGCTCCACATGGAGCTGTACACTCGATTCAACGTCCTAAAAAGGAGCCTTTGTTTAATTGGCGACACTCGGCATAGAAAATCTTCTCCAGACGTTTCCGAAAACCGTCCCATCCCCGGAGCAGGGACTTTTTTCCCCACCGGGAGCTAAATCGGAACCCTATTTCCTGCGATGGAGCGGCAGATAAAGTTATCGAGTCCACACAAAGGGCCCTCCAAATCAATTCCTGGAGGAAGGAATTTCCTCAAAACATGGATGAATCTGAATCTTCAAACAAACAAAAAAAATGTTCCAGCCAGGTATGCGCGAGCAGCAGCGTTGTAGAAGTGACAGAACAGTTCCAGAGGAACCATGATGGTTCGACTTCTCGTCAACCCTGGAGGCAAGTGTGGAAACTTGGCCCTCCAAAGGCTGTTCTTTGGAGATTTCAGAGTTAAACAGTTCAATGGGGCACAACGGGGCCTCAAAGGTGACGAAGCCTGAATTCAAACTTCATTCTGCTTCAGGAATGACCGCAGAGCGAAGCAGTGAATTCTGAGTTTACACCGTACACACCTTGTGCCAAAAGTTGAATGACAAAAAGATCAAAATTACAGTCTTGTCATAGTTCCTCACATTGCATCGGCAGCTCGATGTGAGCAGTGTTGTGGAGTTGCTTATTCCTGCTGTGACATTTGCGGAGCAGTCAGGAATGTGGATTGAGCTGTGTCCACATTGTGCGATCCTGACCACATGTTAACTCAGTCAGGTGTCTCAAAGTCAGGACAAGACATGAAGGGTCAGGATCGGACACCACGGGTCTCTGACACCTCGTGACTGCATCAGGCTAGAAATCAGGAGACGACATCTGTACGACAAAAATAAATGAAACAAGACGATTGTGATTTTAATTGTAAACGGGCCACTACCTCTCCCAATCCCACTTCACTGATTAATGTCACTGCTGAACTTCGTGCAGTTGAAGTCTTTCTTTAACACGGTCTTCCCTATAATGGAAGTCGGCATGCGGTGTCTTGTGATTATGTTTGACAACAGGAGGGATTACACAAAAGCCACACTGTCTCTAAAAAAAAAGTGAAACCAAAAAAGGAGCTTTTCTGAGAATTTGGGATGTTGGAATAACACCTACCTTCCACTCCTCCACCTTGGCGTTGACTGCTGCCATAATTGGGTCATCGTCTTCAGTCATGCTATGAATCCTATCTGTTAACTCTCTGACCTGCAAGTTATACACACATTAAAAGCAGGATTCGGTACCTTGCACACAAATTTGAATTATCTTGTGACGAATCCTCCTCCTCCTCTCCTTTTTTGATGATATCTCACTCCTGCGGTGTGAAGAGGTCACGGGAGGATTAAAATGGGAGTTGGGAAACTCCTCTCAGGGGGAAAACGAATTGCTCAAACCACCCACAGACTAATGGAGGAGAACATGATGAATGGATGTAGAAAAAACAAGTAGTCCAGCGAGGAGGCTGTTTACTTGAAGTTTGGCGTGGTCCCGCTCCTTCCTGAGCTGATCCATATTGGAGTCAGTCTGCTGGACCACGATCTTCATCTTGTTGTACTCGTCCGTCATCTTCTCCATCTCCTTCACCGACTCCTCCAGACTTTTCTGCATCTGCTCGTTCTGCGTTTTCAGGTAAACGTTTTCGTCCTCAGCCCGCTGCAAAATATGAATAAAACGATTTGTGGACACATAACTTCACATGATCAGCATTCAGACTGAGGTGTCGTCTATTTCTCTCGAGATCTCGGCCGGTTGCTGGGCGTCGAAGACGAAAGCGCGGCACCGCTTCCGACGTTTGACGAATGTCTGCCCGGCGACCTCGTGAACCAGGATGCCCTACGGAGTTTCTCCCCACCTGCAAATCATCCAGACACTGGTAGAGCTGGCGGTTGGCCAGGTTGAGCTTGCCGTGGAGCTCGGCGCTCTCGTCTCTGGAGGTAGTCTGCTCCTTCTGCTCCAGCTCTCCGCGGTAGAAGTCCACGTCCTGCTGGAGCTGCTCGTTCTGAAGCCGAAGCAAGGGAGTCAGTCAGACAAACTGCCGTTGAGACATCAATGTGTGTGAATGTGAGACGCATGTCATGAAAAGGGTCTGCATGTTGTGAAAAAGTGCCACAAATACACTGCATTAACTTAAAATATCGTATATTTTTTATTAATTGATCATCTTTACTTTTAATTTGCACTAAAATATTCAAAAAACAAAAAAAATCTCATGATCACGTACTGGCTAGAGCAAGGGTGTCAAAACAAGCGGCCCACAGCCCAAAAATGTCCCACCAGGGAGTCTTATCTAGCTCGCACACGAACAAGGTTCAAGACAGTGGGAACACTTCAACCCAGGGCCTGCGGCTAATTTGAGCTTTGGGAGATGACACTGCTTTAATAAGAGTAAGGAGGCGTAATGCACCATAAAGACCCGAACTAAACGGGTGTCGTCAGCGATGCCCTCGAAGTGGAGGTCGGCGAGAGCTCGCTTTGGGAGAATTGTGGACGCCCGTTTGAATATAGATGTTTTCGGGCTGTAAATACTCGTTATCACGCTTTAATTTTATTGGTCAGGCCAAATCGAACACAAACTTTTTTTTGTTGCCTTGAACCTAAAATGAGTTTGACACCCCTGATCTAGAATCTAAAGCTAGTTTCTATTTATCTAAATAATGGTGCTTCAAGCAGAAGTAGGAATTCTGGGTACTGCGAGGCCGTCCTGCATGGTTCTGATGTGTCCCTGCTTCAGCACATGCGGTTGCATCGAGGCCTCATTCTGAGGCTTTCTGCGGAGCTTCACAGTGATACAATCAGTCAGGTGTGTCAGAGGAGAAACACACTCAGAACATGCAGGACCACGACCCTTAAGGACCAGGATTGTCCACTTCTGGCCTACATCAGCCTCTTTAGGTGTTTACCTTTTTTGCTTCCTATAATCTACATGAATAGAAATCACAATGGGTCAATTTGGCTTTGTTGACAAGAATGGAAATTCCTTCCGAAGACACAAGACTGTTAGCCATGGTCTTCCTATGGAAACCTGATGCTCATGAGCTCCTCAGACACAGGAGAGCAGTGTGTGTTATGCTAACTCAGAGCTATTGACTTGCATTTCACTACAACACAAATCGTGTTCTTACTTTTGGTTTATTGCTGAATAAATCAGAATCACCACAATCTGAAATGAAGGGAAAATTCCTTTGTGGAGATTCTTGTCCAAAAAAGCCAAATAATTGTGCGATTGTAAGTAAAGAACGAGGAAAACACCAGAATCAAACCTTTATACAACCATTGACTGACTGACTCCTAACTTCACTACACTACCTTCAGTCTTACCTTCTTCTTAAGTTTTTTTAACTATGCAAGATGGATAAAAAGAGAGTGAATAAACAGAGGGACAGCACATGAAGCAGGTTTTCATGGTATGAAAATGGAACGAAGAACGAGCAAGGAAGAATGAAGTGGCCGGGAAATGAGCCACGTGGTGTTGTAGCGTCTGCGTACCTCTCGTTTCAGTTTCTTGACCTCATCCTCGGCTTCTTCCAAACGGCCCGTCAACTGAGCGAAACACAAAGTGCACAGCGGTAGTCGACTTCAGTGCTGCGGTCACGAAACATCCACTTTGCTCAGACTGTTCAGTGTCTCAGTCGTGGCCCCATAAAGCTCACGGCCCTGCATGATTACCTCCCGACCTTGACAGACCTGAATCGAGTGGATGGATTGCAGAGTTTGGAAGCAATCGAGATGTTTTTGGATGAAAAACTCTCTCCAAGTCTGGTGTTAACAGAGCGTGTTGACCCGTCTGGAAAACGGGCTTGAAACGAACCCAAATTATTCCACTGTGGTGTCCAAGGGTGATGCCGACCAAAGGTTCCCTCCCGATGTCTTAGAAATTTGGAAATCCACAGAGACGACTGATAACACTTCCCCACGTTTAACTGAAGCCAGTCCTTGCAATGCACTTCAGAGAAGGTGTAACGGTCTCATAAACCAGACCTGCTTCTTTGCTTCCTCTTAAGAGTCTGCTTCTGTACGTGAGTGAGACGTGGCATTTCCACCACTGTTTGGCTTCACTGTAATGTCTTGGCAAAGCCCAAAGAGTGTGATCCACCCCTTTTCTTTGAGGCGAACGAGAAGAGATAAAGGTAGGAACCGCTGTCCTAGAAGGAAGGAGTGAGTACCTCAAAACCATGACTTGGGATCTCTGTATTTCAAGAGGGGAAGTGACTGACTGCTGGGGAAAGTGCAGGATAAACCTGGACTGAGGTGAGAGTAATAATACTAACATTGCATGGGTACATTTGTAAATATATATATTAAATGCAGTCAAGAAAGACCCTAATTTTTCTGGTTTGACACCACCATGCAGGTGCAATGTCAACAAACACAGACCAACGTTTGGAGGTCATCCAACGGGTCCATCGTCGATTCATTTCTCGGTGCTGCGCTTCACATGTTCATACCTCCTCGTTGATTTTCTTTTCCTTGCCCATGTCGTTCTTTAACTGGCTCAGCTCGCCCTCTTTTTCTGCCAGCTGGGTCTCAATCTGCTGGACCGCCTCTTTTACGAAGGGGTTTCCTCGCGGTGTGCCGTAGTACTGGGTGGTGCATGAACCAGAACAAAAAAACACAGCAAAACAACCTCAAGCATCAAGGAAGCTCCTCAGTGCCAGATCAGCTCCACTTCCTGAGATATTTCTTTTTTTGTTTTAAAAAATTCCTCCCAACTAAGAAAACCCAAATCAAAATAACAATAAAGGAGCAACTAGAAATAATCGCTGCGAGCATGCAGGGAATTAGCCATAATCTTCTTTGGTGCTTGGTCTCACTCCAGCCAATCGCCTTGGAGCCCGGCTGTAAGTCTGCGATTGGCTAAAAGGGTTGGAAATGTTGCCGGAAGTAAACAGCCAAGCATGTGCTGAATGAACAGCTTGGTAGCTCCTACAAGATCTGTCACGCTGCAGTGGATGATGTAGGACGTTTTACCTTATTCTTGTCCTCCAGCTGGGACAATTTCGTGGCAAAGTCCTTTTCTACAGAGGGAGAAAAGCATAC
The DNA here is from genome assembly GCA_032164315.1 of Malacoctenus gilli. Classification (NCBI taxonomy): domain Eukaryota; kingdom Metazoa; phylum Chordata; class Actinopteri; order Blenniiformes; family Labrisomidae; genus Malacoctenus; species Malacoctenus gilli. The sequence goes on along the minus strand of JASSRZ010000080.1, from coordinate 2,961,371 downwards.
ACTGTAAAACACAAGACAGCATTCAGCTCACAGGTTATTTGGGACATAAAATGCAAGCTTACCCATGTTTTTCATGTACTGCACACCAAAAGAAACTTCTTGAGCTTTGTACTAAGGAACAGAGAGGGTGATCAGAGCCACGATGACAATCTGAGCAAATGCCTAATATTCATAGAAAAGTGGACAATGTGGGTTCTGAAAACAATATTCCTCTGTAAAATAAAACTCATCTACAACTAAACATTTTGCAAAATGTAAACAAGAACAGGCTTTAAATGATATATTTTTTCTATAAAATTGTTGCAAACAGACCTGTTGAAATGATATTTTAGATTCCCTGAACTCTTGAGGGTTATTCTTGAATTTTGGCTCTTATTTTTGCTGACTGAAACAACCAGTTGCTTTTACAAAAGTTCCCAAAAAAGGGAAAAATTGTATCAGCCGTCTAAAATGTCAGTGTTTTCTTTCTACCTCTGTTTTTTTTTTGTGAAATATGTGAAAGCCAGAGATGGATGGCATCAGAGCATAATTTCAGAGAAGTGCCTGTGTTTTGCACTGAACAAAATAAAGAAATGATAGAGCGAAATACCTTCATCAGAGCCTGGGACAGTCTGAGCACTTTGATGATGCTCTGTGGAGCGACATCCTTCACCTCCCAGTTTTGTATCTGTGAGGACAAAACAGTTTATGGATGAAACCTTCAGCAAAAATGGACCAAGATGGAATGTTGTGCCTGTAAATATGAGTGAAGTACTTTGATCAGAGTCAGATCATGTGAATGAAGATTGCATGCTAACAGCAGGTGTGCTTCTGGGAACAAACAGGGTCATACTACTGAAGCATTAGAGCAGTCTTCCTGTGTTCAGGAGACCAACATGCCATGGTGATGGATGGACAAGCAAACAGAGGCATACTGGTTTGTGTGGGTGGGCAGTGGCAGCATTTACCTCGACAAACATGTCAAAAACATTGTCCACTTCGTCATCTTCACGTTTCTGTAGAGCCTCCAGGTCAATTCTGGACAGTTGGTCCCAGTCAGGGGCAGCAGGCACCTTGGCCATAGTGTCTTTGGAAAGGTTGAGCTATCCAAGAACTGGGAGGGTAAAAGTGAAGGCTGCCCAGTCTGTTTGGATTGGGTGTAGTATTATTGTTTCGTAAGAATGCTAAAGCTCAACATGTCAGAGCTTTAGCATGTTGTGAGGACGTTTAAAAACACCGTTAAGTGCAGGGATGCTCACGCTGTCATGAGTTGCAAAGTGACAAAGTAATTAGTAATTGTTTTTGATTGTCCAATGAGATTAAACACGACTTCGCTGACACAATATTGGCTTGATTTAAGTCGTGTATAGGGATAAAGCAGCAACAAACTGTCGCTCTGGCGTCTCCATATTGTGACGCTTTGGCTGGCTGCTAGGTTACAGCTGCCAACAGCAGCGCTCGTTAGCGAATGTAGCTCATCGCCGTCAAAACAAATAGGAAAGCACAACGAGGGTCGTGGAGGAAAATATGACGATACCGGAGCTACACCTCAAATATAAAAATCACAATAAAGTCATCGCAGGTTCCGAATAACGCCATACTGGCCGTTACCACCCGAGCTTCACAGGAAAGCAGAGTTCCGCTCGGCTCGTTCAATCGTCGCGGTCCCCTCTGCCCCGGATGTGATAGCGACGATGCGCCGAAGCTAGTAGTTAGCACAGATGGAAAGGTGCTCGGTGAATCGGGTGCTTCGCGTGTGTGTTGTCGTTCCAAGCTTCTGATATCAGCTCACAGCCGCCACTGTCGTCTGCCTGGTTACAGTCGTGGTAAGAAGAACTCCAAATACCGTAACAAACCACTTTATTCCGCCTGAACACCGGTAGCAAGCTAGTTAGCATTATCGGCCAAGTCGGCTCTCTTGGTAGCTTGCGATACATACAAGAATGCCCAGCCTGTATTTACCCACTTTGTAAACATTTTATTCGCATGCTCGTAATACATATTTTCTCAAGGCAACATCAGATAACAGCGTTTTTACTTCTTTATTCTCATCAAATCACGCAAATACGGTGCCTTTGATGCGTTTCGTTGCCAGTTGTCAGCTTATCTGGGCTGAATATTATATTTCAGCGTTAGAAAATCGGTATTGCCCGTGTACCTCTTATAAAGTTCGCCCACGTGCAGCATATGAAAGCGTATAGGTTCTAAAACACAAGGGAGACTTTAAAGGTGATAATGCTGTCGAGACTGATCAGGGTGCTGGTAAACTGTCATATAAATCTCTGGAGCGTCATTTGGGAGAAGAGCTCATTAATTGCAGCAGCATAGAGACACGATGAAAAAAACACAAACATTTGTCAAAGGGAGGGGTGTCGCTTCAGGGGTGACATGAATGACAACCAACACCTGGTTCTGGGTCCCTGGAATCTGGGGTCTAGTGGGATTAGGGGCGAGTACCTCTGTAATGGGAAATTAGGCTTGTGATGGCAAGATCATGTTTTATTGTAACGTGAAGCATCGACTTGGAAAACATTGAGCAGGACAAAGTCTTTAACAACACTCTCATTTCTCCCGCTCAGCGATCAATGACGGCTCTGGTCAGCAATGGCTGTCGTGTCATGGAAGGAGATGCTACTTTTGACTGGACTGGTGGTGGGATGCTACTGGAACAGTCTGTCGTGCGGCTTCGTGTTTGACGATGTCTCGGCCATCCTGGACAACAAGGACCTGCGGCCGTCGACCCCCCTCCGGAACCTGTTCCTCAATGACTTCTGGGGGACACCCATGGCTGAGGTGCGTTCCCAGTCCACCACACATATCGAATGGAAACAGAAGTTGAATCGCTAAATACATCATTGTGCTGCAATGCAGTGATAATAAAGGCCTCCATTTTTATTCAGTGAGAAGCTTTTTTGTACTTGAGAACAAATCTGATGCTCCAACATTCTGCGTATGTGGTTGACATGCAGAATAGGAATATGTCATTTATGCAAGCATAATGCAGAGGTGTTGAAACTGGCATTTAAAGAAGATGGACAGTGATGTGAGCGACTTTTTTTGACCATGTCATGAATGTTTGAATGCTCAAAAAATAGTCTGTGCCTGACTCTGTGTCACCTCGAGTTATCCTTGTGCAAGACACTTGAACCAGTGCGAGCATCTCGCATGGCGTTTGTTTCATTTAATGAATTATTGTGTTTGAGAATGAGTGAATCTGATCGATCCCGTGAGTTACACTGACACTTTGAAAAATGTAATACAACATGACTGAAGTGTATTTTCCATTTACCCCTGTGTCCCACTGCAGGAGCGAAGCCACAAATCGTACCGGCCCCTGACTGTGCTCACTTTCCGTGCGAACTACCTCTTCAGCGAGCTCAGCGCGGCGTCCTACCACCTCCTCAACGTCATCCTGCACGCAGTCGTGTGCGTGCTTTTTCTGCGAGTGTGCCGGTTGTTCCTGGACAAGACTTCCAGCTTGGTGGCTGCTTTGCTGTTCGCTGTGCACCCAATTCACACCGAAGCGGTGAGTGTTTGGGGAAGTTGATATGGGCCAAAAAATGTCATGGCAAGGGCACTCGATCGTAAGAAATTATCACAAAAAACAAACTTCATAAAGCTAAAAGAAAAGCAACCTAGAAAAAAATACAATAAGGTTCAAGACACATTGAGACAAATTAGAATAGAAGCAAAGTGTTGCATTTCTAGAATGCAGAAATGACACGATCTATCTATCTATCTATCTATCTATCTATCTATCTATCTATCTATCTATCTATCTGTCTATCTGTCTATCTGTCTATCTGTCTATATGTATATATGTATGTATATATAAGAACTCTGGCTTTTTGTCTTTGTCCTCTGGGCAACAAACCCACACCGATGCTTGGTCTACTCCAGCTGTATAAATAAACAACAGGTTAGATTAGCAGTGCTATTAGGTGCAACCACTTTCAAACGCTTTGCATGCATAGGGGGCCAGTGTACCCTTGCTCTCAGGGTGTTGTGTGTCAGCTCAGTGCAGCTCATGTTAACAAGAAAGCGGAGCATAAACGAGACGGCACGAGGTAATCTGTGTGTACTGAACACTGGTGGAGCATTAGGAAGCAGCATGTCGGTGGGCATGTTGGAGCGAAGCAGCATCAGAGGGGTATTTCCCAAAACTTAGATAAGGGATTAAGCCGGGATTTCTCGGTTATCCTGGATCTATTCATCCGTGGTCGGGTTTCACAACAGCAGAGGCAAATAAATCACCAAGGGTGATTTATTCTGTGCAGCGAGCCTGGTCCCCACCAGGCTAACAGGCAGGCTTAATTACTCCTCCTGCTCAGAAACACCCTCATCAGACGTCGGAGGGGGGGGGGGTTCCTGCCTTAATTGGATGATGATTGCTCACATTTGATGTGAAATGCCTCTCAAGAGAGATTAAAGAAAGAGAACCTTAACCCGCATATTAGTTCTGAAACAAAACATTCAAAATGCATCGCATTTTTCGCGTCATTCAGCACAAAGAAATGTTGTGACATTGAACAGCAACAACTGCAAATCTCTTCCGCTATGGCAAGCTCAAGATGGGATTATACTTTATCCCAAGACAGCCCCCCCTTCACTGCTGTGGGCTGTGTTATGTTCATGTTGTAAACTCACTTGTAATGGGATTAAAGGAACTGCAGCGACGACAAGTGTCATTGAAACCTCTTGAGTGCACCAGGCACTAAGTACCACTATTAGGATTCATAGTATTGTGTATTATGATTTGGGGCAATAATTTTACCCTGAAGTCTACAGTACATATTGTGTCTGAGGAGGACATTGTAGTTTTGAGGAGACTTCAGTCGCTGTTTTCGTTCACGACTGTTGTTTCCCCTCCATAATTGTCCAACTTTCGCCGATGAGCGCTGATCAATGTTCAGCACGAAGTACTTGTAATTTGACACCTGGTTCAAGGTTACAGCCCCTGCAATTGTCGTTTCGCAGATAAATATGGGAAGAACATTTTGATCAAGTCAGATTTGGTCTCATTATACTCTAAACTGCAAGCAATAAAGAAAACCCAGCAAGGCGTGACAAATCATGTTGATACTTTGGCTGACATCGTCTCTATTGCATGGATGGATGTTGAGCTCGCTGGAAAAACCAGGAGCTTTTCACCTATTGTCAGTGATTTGAACTTGATCTCGGTGGCCCGCCTTGAAGAGGCCTCTCCCCCAATTAGAACTTGTAATTCACCCTATTCATCACACCGGAGCTGATGACCGGCCGGGCCCCGTCCAGAGCCCAAAAACAAAGGCAACATTCTGCCTCTCGGGGCGGCGTGCTACTGTTACACAGCACGCACCGCTGCGCCGGTCTTCCTCATGGTGCTCTCTTAATCTATGCGGAGCCTCTCAGACTGCTTGAATGGAAACAATTTGCCTCACAAATGAGCCCTTAGAGTTAGTCCAACAAATGCCCTTCATGTTATCGTCGTCTGGAATCTCCCTCTGAACGGATCATTTGTTTTTGAGATATGCTGCGAGCACTGAAGGTCCCTTCATGATAAGTGCATACAATGAGTCCCTGTGTGTGTGTGTGTGTGTGTGTGTGTGTGTGTGTGTGTGTGTGTGTGTGTGTGTGTGTGTGTGTGTGTGTGT
>JASSRZ010000080.1:2943800-2955672 GCA_032164315.1 Malacoctenus gilli | reverse complement strand
TGTGTGTGTGTGTGTGTGTGTGTGTGTGTGTGTGTGTGTGTGTGTGTGTGTGTGTGTGTGTGTGTGTGTGTTTTGAATGGCGGCTTTGGGGTTTTGCGTGTCGTGTTTTTTCCTTCATATCTTTAAGTATCTTCAAATCCAAACTGTTGTATAGGCAGAATGACAAAAACTGAAGAAAATTGCACAACGGAGACACGCACAGCTGTTGATTTGTAAGCCTGACTGAAGGAAAGGAAACTAATCAGCCTTTTTACCAATATGGCAATTATATACCGATAAAAGATTTTGCTGATTCCATGACGCTGGTTGCAGCTGCATGACTCCCCCCCTCCCCGCCTCATTTTTCCTGCAGCTGACAAATGGATCAGCCTGAGCACAATGCGCGCCTTTTTCTTTGAATCCTCATGCTAATTCTCATTTCTTGGAGGCCGCCACCCTCCTGTGATGCTCAAGTGCGTGTGTGTTGTTTTTTTGTTTTTTTTAAGCGAGACATGTTCCTTCCGCAAAGCTCATTGTGGCACCACGTGCGGGACCCGGCGCGTGGTTATCGGCGACGCCTGCAAGTCCTCAAAGTTGAGAATGTTGTTTCTTCCACATGAGGGCAGTCATCATTTACATAAATGACAGCCGCTGCTGTCACACAGGCCCCGATGCCGAGATGTTCTCGCGCTTTCTGGTGATTTACCTGAGCAGACCTGTTTTCACAGCTGGATACAGGGGTAGGCCAGACCATCGTTACCACGCTGATAGCTGGGACACGTGTGATGTGCTCGGAGGGGGGTATTTTATTGGATATATTTGCACGTGGATGTGAAGCAAAACTGGACTTTATCTGAAGGCATCAGTGCAGATGTGTCAGACCACTGACTCCGCTCACCTTTGTTCACCAGGTCACCGGCGTGGTGGGCAGAGCTGAACTCCTTTCTTCCATCTTCCTCCTGGCTGCTTTCCTGGCGTATACGAAATCAACCAGCGCTGACCACTCCATCGGTAAGTCTGAGGAAGTGTTTCCCGACAATTGCCAAGACTGTGGGATCTTTTTGCACTCTAAATCAGTGATTTTCACAGCACATACAAACATACACACGGGATAGTTTGAGACGACTTTAGACTCCCTTTAGTCCAGTTCATAAATAAGAAACAGAGCTATGATATTTCATTAATTTTCACATGTAGCGTCATTGTGCCTTTTTTAATATTTGCACGTTTTTTACATATTGTGAAAGAAAGACAAAAAACTCGAGGGGGTTATTGGAGATCAAGCAACGCTTCAAAGTGAAGTGATGTTCTTTTCGCAAAGTATTTTTGGCTCGTAGCATTATACTGGTTAAAAAGGATTGCGTTCAAAGAGCTCTGTTTCCATATATATGTGTCTATATATCTATATATATATATATATATCTATATATATAAATATCTATCAGACAGCATGGAACAGCCTTAAATTGCCACCGCACCGCTCAGCCTTGGCCGCCTCATGACTCTGAAGCCGTCTCACCTCTTTCCTTCCTTGGTCCGCTTTTGATCCGCTCCGTCCTGCGTGGACTGGAAACGCCAGAACAAGAGCTCTATTTTTGGGGATGGACTGACCCTGCCTTTGAATTATCACGGTTTCACAACAGTAACCGTGTCAGAAGAATACTGCAGCACTTTTTTTTTTTCTTTCTTTCACTTGTTCAAGTCTTATGATCGAAAGCCGCAACAGAGATGCAGTCATGAATTGTGAAAAGCTTCTAAAATTGGACAGTTAAGCGTCGAAAATTGAAAAATTTGCAAAAACTGCAAATGAAATCAAAACTTTGTGGATTTTCTTTTTAAACTTCGAGAACTTCCTATCCAAGACACTGGGGAAAAACTGTGTGGAGCCTCAGCAGAAAATGAGCTACAAAATGCTGGAGCTGTGCCTCTGAGGAGGCGTTCAAGAGCAATATAAAGCATCATTTACCTGGAGTTTGACAGTGTTTAGAGCTGAGCACTGCATTCTTTGATATTGCTTAATTTTGCGATTGCACTCCGTCAATGTGACTGTAGTACTTGAATACAAATTTGAATACATTCTTCATTAAACATTGAGTTTTGTACACAGGTTTTTTGCTCACATTTGATGATTTGATTTGGGATTTGCTTTGCCTTACACAGTTTGGACACCCATCGCTCTGACAGTCGTTCTGGTGGCTGCGGCCACGTTGTGTAAGGAGCAGGGCATCACTGTCGTGGGTATCTGCTGTGTGCACGAAGTGTTTGTCGCACAGGGGGTAAGAAAAATACACAATCAGACTCATTGATGTCAGCAGATAGTCATTTTTTGTGTCTTTTGGTTGTGTGATCATCAAATTCTGCTCTGAAAGGCTTTGATTGAAGCATAACATTAAAGGTAGAAAAACTTTTGGGCAGAACGTCTTTATCCTGGCGCTTCCAGTCAGTGACTTAGCTGTCCTTCCACTGTCCTGTTTGTCCATCAGTTCACGCTGCCCATGCTGCTGGACACCCTGCGGCAGGTCCTGCAGGGCAAGGATGGCTTCCCCTACGCCGTTCTGCAGACCCTGCTGAAGCTTATCGTCCTGGTCATCAGCACGCTTCTGCTTGTCATTGTCAGAGTGCAAGTCATCCAATCACAGCTGCCCGTCTTCACCAGGTAAGCAGCGGCACTGTGCGGTGACGTTTTGATGTGATGCAATCGCTCCTGACTTTTCCTATGGAGAGCCTACGGACCCCGTCTCTGATCTGACTTAGCAATGAGGTACATCACTGGCAAACAAGCCCCCTTCTCACAGAGAAACAAAACCAGGGGCCTTCAGAATAAAAGCGTTGGGCCATTTCCTAGATTTTGGTTCGAGATTGTCTTTTTGTAGTTTCTTTGAAATGTGCAAATCCTACTTTGACAACTTCACAACAGCCAAAGCCCCACCCACCATCCCCCACCAACTGTTATTCTCATTATGGTTCATATAACAGCATCAGTTTCTGCATTTCATCTAAAGACATTACAGCATACTAAAGGTCACTTGAAGTGGTGATTTGCCTGTAAATGGATTTCAGGATTACATAAACACATTATACTTGTCGGGCTCCTTTATTTATGATTATGTAACGGTTTACATAAGTTTGGGTTTTTATGAAAGTGGAAAGTCTTCCGATGGCTTCTGACTCCCCACAGCTGGTGAACTCTCCCAACAGGGCCGCATTAGTTTGGTTCCCATGGAGAAACCCTGCTCGACACCAAATGACACATTAGCAAGTCAGCGCCGCTCTAATACCTTGATCTCCGATGCTAAAAGCCGTCATGCAAAGGGAGGTTAAAGGCCAAAACCACAGTGCGTTCACGGTCGAAAAAAAAGGAAGAAAACCTCCCGTAATCCGCTTTCATGGCACTGAATTGAAAATGAGAAAAGGCCAGGATTTTTTTTTTATTTAACATTTTCAGATAAGCTCGAAATTTTAAGCATCTTGGCTCCGTATTGTCAACGTGTAATAAAGCTGGTCTGTGATACTCAGTTTTTGAAGTTGAAGCATAAAGTCACTGAAAGAAACCTAGTAAAGCAGCTTATTTTAAAAGGAAACATCTATGACTCAGTATTACATGACGTTAAAAGACTGTGTAGTCATTTCTAATCTACATCATAAATCCCGCTTTTTATTTATGGCTCTTTCATTCTTATCTCGTCACTGCTTGAATCGTAGTTTTTGCCCGAAGGACTGGGAGGAGTGCTGATTGTTTACATCATTCGTTATTCCAAGTGATATGTGTTCTCACGGCTTGTCAGCAGTTGACTTGTTAAAGGAAACGCATTCAGTCAAAAACAAATGGTAACAAATGTTCTCAAATCAGTTTGGATGGAGTTAAAAAAAAAAAAAAACCAGACGTTTAAGATGTTATTTTTTGGTCACACATCAGATTCGGCTTAGAATAGAAGCCACTGTGTGTGTCTGGCTTGTTTGTGTTCTTTTTTGGGGGGGTCTACTGTCATTAATTTGAAGCAAAGGTTTCCAATTGAACAGCAAGTCGCGCTGTCTGGCCCCTTTTTATTGATGTAACTAGGTCAGCCTCTGTCATGGACTCCTGCTCCTTCAATCGCCATGTGTGTCCTCTCACAGCCTCCTTCCACTCCTCCTGTCACATTAGCACACAGCTGCTTTGTTTCAGCGCTGCATTGACTTCTCCACAAAGTAATGGCGCGCGGCTCGACTTCACACTGCGATGGTGAAACTGATTCGGAAGTTCACATTGTTCACGCAGAAGTTAGCACGACATAATGGCCGCCACCCTCGTCTTGCGTTGGCTGTCTTCGCGGCCAGAACAGTGTTTATGTCTTAGAAAGTTCAGAGTCAAAGACGCTAACTTCTAATGATGGTGATGTACGGGGGAGGGAGGTGTGAAGGGTTTAACTGTTTGTCATCATAACTGTTACCAAGAAATCCAACTCTAATTGGGACCTAATTGTCAAAAGGGTTTCTCAAGACTCTTGGGATTTTTTTCCCCTCCTTTCCCCACAATGTTTGTCTGCTCTCTTCCCCAAATAAAACCCTTAACAACCATGACTGTTGGATAATAACCCCAAATTATGAAAGTGTGTCACACAGCTGCTCAGACGCCCTCAGTGACCAGTAAGAGCACAAGACCGGCGACCCAATGTTAATAGTTCCACTGGATTAAGTATTTATTGAGTCAAAACTCTGGAATTGTTTGCACGGGACTCGGCCTAATGGCATTTGAGCGCGAAGATAAAATTCCAGACAATTAGCCCAGACGGCCTAATCCCTCCCCCCCCAACGCCATAATCCCCAAGCTGTCTCCAGATTGTCTGAGGGAATTTCTCAGTTCGAGCCATAACAACGCACATATTTTGATTATCGCCCCGCCGGACGTGAGGTGCCTCCGACAGACATCAGGTCTACCTGCGACACCAGAGAGGTTCCGATTCACGCCAAGTATGGAGGCGCTTACCGGAACAGAGAGATATATCATAAGTCAGGAATAGGGGTGAGACAAAATATCTTTATTGTGACTGAGGGATTAAGATTATTCCCGTTTTGGTCCCACTGTTTTCTTTTGGATTTTTCTCACCCTCTCTTCTACTTTAATGTAATGTTTTACAACTTCGACTCAAATCTGCTGAGTACCAACAGGTAGATGCTCCTGTTAAGACACTTAAACATGTGGGTGAACTTTATTCTTCAAACTTTGCAATACAACTCACTTACAACTCTAAACTCGGATTCCAAGCTGTTGCATTTAAACGCAACTCTGCACACATACAATACGATCAGTTCCCAACAATCAGGATGTGCTCTGGGAATTCCAGCTGCAAAAGAGGAACCAAAGAAGCTGCCCTGGATGGAAGGGCTTTCTTTGAAGTTATAGAACTCGGTGTACTCTTCATCCTCTCATCCTTTTGGGGCTTTGGGGACAACTGGGTAAGATTTTATCTGCCTGTCAGTCACGTTGGTATTATGGTTACTATGAGGGTCTTTGTGGAATCAGCAGGATGAAAGAGTGTGAGGGTACGTCAGATTTTATGTAAGAATGTAAACAGCGAGAGGCTTCAGTGTCTCACTAAATGCAAACAACCACTGATGCAAAACCCAGACAGAACGCAGTCGAAATGAGCGCCACATTAATCCACATATATGACTCTGCTGTGGTTTTTTCCCCAGTGCTTGTTTGTATGATTTGCTTCAAATCGTCACTGCAGATTATTAAGCCTTCCTTTGCTGAATTTGTAGAGACATTTCACCCTGAAATGACTCAGATCTTTAAAGAACTCTTGTCTGCATCACCACACTCTGTCTAATTCAGGGTGTTGGGTGGCCATTGTGCATTCCATGAATCCATGCTGTACTTCATACAGTGATACAGTATTCCATGCAGTGCAATGGAGACTGAGGAGGTTTTCCCACCATCAAATCAGTGAGGCACAGTTAGGTTCTTGAAAGGTCACTATAGGTGATAAAATCACTACTATCTTCAGGGTGTTGAACGGAGCCACAAAGCTTTTTTTAAGCTTTGAAACCAGAACTCGGAGCCCAAAGAGAACTGCGATTGTAGCTGGTTCAGTCGTTGGCTTGTGGGCTATTCGTTCTGCTGCGATTTTCAGGGGATGACAGGTAAGATTTCCAAATGAGCAGATCATAGATCACCCTCCCCGTCGTCAGTCTAAACAGCCCACTCTGAGCTGTGTTTTGGTTCTTCTGATCAAACTTGGAGCTTAATCATTCCCCCTTGATCAGGGATCATTCAGGGTCTAATATTCCAACGATGAATTCTGCTCCCTATCTTTGAATCAAGACCCGCAGTCTGATCTCAGTCAGTTTAGGGTTTTTTAAGTGCTTTGGCCAAACAAATAAAAGATAAGATGCTGTCCCATTACAGTCAGCTGTTTGTACAGGATAGAAAACAGGTTTTTATTCATTTTACGCCAGCTGTGAATCACGGAGAAGAGAGATGTTGCTCCTGGGTGCAGATCCATTGATCCAGTGACTGGGCTGCTTGTGTTCACACTCCAACCACCGACGTATCAAAGCCGAACCTAACAACAGCACTGTGAGGACACGTCTTAAAAGTTACACTGTCATTTTCTAAAGGGGACACTAATTCCAAAAGGTTCAGCCAAACCACCACGAAATCAGGAGGGGGAGTGCCTCGAAACGGCCCCGTTAAACTCTGTGGAAATACTTGTGCTTTGGGGGGGTTCACAAGCGGGCAATACATGCCCGGAAAACAGAAAAAGTGAACCTTTCTGGTCATTTTCACTGAGAAGAACTGGGTTAAGGCTTCAATCATGTTCACTGTTCAACGATGCTTAATGAAGAAAAAAAGGTTCCATCTCCCTTTGAGATGCACCTATATTGCTGTGACTGTACAAGTGCACAGCAGATAAAGCCCCCCCAGAAGTCAGACTGTTTTGTGACAAAACAGCTAATCGCTCTAAAAGGTTCTGGTGCATGTGAGCTGTATACTGTAGTTCAAGCCTGCGGCTTTGATTTAAAGGGTGAGAGTTTACGTGCTCGCCATACCACCGCCGTATCTTATTATGATGATGGACGATAGCAGAGGTCACACCTCCGGTCGTCCAAAATGCAACAGGTACAAATTCATAAAACTTGGCACACGGTATTTTTACGAGCTTTAATGAGCGTCCAAAGCACTTCTTCATTAAGATGGATGGAGACAGCAGTTCGTGGCTGTCCAGAAGAAGAAAGGATGGTTATATCAGTGGGTCCATAAAACGCGATGCGCCGTGTTTGATGTACCGAGGACCCGCGTGCTTTATAAAAATCGAGTGTGTTTTGTTTTGTTTTTTTTCCAGGTGAAATATGTCTTGTTTTATCTGCTGTGGATGTTGGAGAGCTGAGGCAGGGCACCTCAAAGAGCAGCCTCTCCTTGTGAAAGGCAGCTGTTATAATTCCATCTCATGTTACATCCCAGAATAGATGCGAGAGTAGAGGACACACGATTACGGTAAATGCTTGTAAAAGGTTGGAATTCCAGAGAGGGAGCAATTTTTTTTGTAATCTTCCCCTTGATAGTATATTCAGGTTTTGCTTTCATTTAATAGGTGGGTCCAGGTAGAAAGCTCGTAGCATTGAGAGGTGTCATTATCGTTGACTCACTGGTCAAGAGCGGCTCTCTGTGGTCGAGAAATACTTAGCGCGACTCAAGTGATGAAGTTCGCTGAAAAAGGGAGCCAACTTCAACATTTTGTTTCAATGTCGCGATCCGGTGCCGCGTCCTTGGAAGAGAGATGGCAAAGGGTTGAAGGTCTCCCCCCTAACCTTTGGCAAGTCTTCACATCACTGAACAGTCATCATGGGTGGCTTTGTTATTTTCAACAGTGACTCATTGATGCAGAGCCTCTTCCGGATGACGGAGGCTCCCGATGCAAAGTTTGAAGCATTTTTTTCCCTCTCATGTCTTAAATGGCGGAGTATAAAAAACTTTGTTTTTGTGACAGTGAGTGTAGATTACAGGGATCAGAATTAGCCTTCATCAATTGAGTCTGTGATCAAACAACTTTGGATTCAAGTACTAATTTCCTTCGTTCACCTTGAGCCAATAAGAACATGTGATCGGGACGTGTTGTAAATGTTCATAGACCCAAAAATGTAAAAGTATGTATTTTTTTGTATAAACCTGAATAAGAACAGAACCCAAGATTCTAGATGTAGCCCAACATAAATATCTTTTAGTGTGCGTGGAGGGGGTTGAGGAACTTTAAGAGTCCCTCCCCCCCTTTTTTGTGCAAACAAGCTGAGACAATTTGTCTATGTGGTGCAACAGGCCGCGAGGATTCAGTCGCCACGTTGTTTGCTTTGGCCCCAGCGATCGCCACAATAGCTAAGCTGTGATCCCGTGCTTCTATCAATGGATTAGCTTGTTTGGGACAAGCCGGGTTCATGCAAAAGTTATCACCAGTGATCGCTGCTCCGTGGACGCTGTTTAGAAATCTGTCCGACATGCCGGGAGTGACGCTTTGAGTATAATAGTGGGACTCTTTGTTATCCCCCCTGGTTATATAGCAACTAAAAGAATCAATATTATCAATATTTTTCACCACACTGTTTTCTGCTGTTTTTTTTAAGTTGCTACAGCACCTTCAGTCCTCAAGTGTTTTTGATGGTGTGCGGTTTGTGTCTCCTTTTTTTAGGTTTGACAACCCAGCAGCGGTCAGCCCCACGCCCGCCCGGCAACTGACGTTCAACTACCTGCTTCCCGTGAACGCCTGGCTCCTGCTGAATCCCTCGGAGCTGTGCTGCGACTGGACCATGGGCACCATCCCGTTGGTGGAGTCGCTGCTGGACCTGCGCAACCTGGCCACGCTGGTCTTCTACACCTTCCTGGGCCTGCTCGCATACCACAGCCTGCGCTACAGGCACAGCTCAGCCAGGACAGTTATCATGGTGAGAGAAACGCCTAGGCGGCTTGCTGACCTGAACTCTCCTTCGCGCCACCGTTTATACCCAATAGTGGGTCTAAATATACTCTTCTATTTGGTTTTGCAAAGGATTTCTTTCCATGTCGTGCAAATTGGTTAACCACTTGAGTATATAATCAGCTTGTACTTCGGAACATCTCGAACCATGATATAAAAAAACCCCCCAAACCTTGTCCGCCACACATTTTATTCAATGATCCGTCTTTGATCCCTTCAGTGTTTGGCTTCGTTCAGCTTTTAAGTGTTTAACAAATGTTTTGGCTGCCTGTTCTTCAAGTGCATCCAATCCAAGGATTTGGGTGATGTTGGCAAGCGCCGGCATTCATCATAGCCGCGACTGCCAATTCTGTCCGACGCAAAAGCGACTCCACTTCAAACAAGCGAACGTGCCATTCAGTTTGATTTCACCTGCATTGTCATCGAAAGTCAATCCCTCGTTACAAAACGGCGAGTTTTGGTCCGTCCTTGATGGGGTTTTTTTTTCTGACCAATCAATCAATTTGTGTTCGTTAAGCACTTTTCATACCAAATCTAGAGCAAAGTACTTTACGCTTACGAAAGAAATAAACCTTTTGAACTACTATTTTCACCCAGGAGGGGATTGGTCGACCCACCCAGTGAAACACTCAAAGTATGATTACTTTTTTTTTTTTTAATGTAAGTATCAAAAGTGGATTTCAGTGCGACTCTTCTAGAACAAATCTGTTCATCTCTTTTTTTTTTCCTATTTCGTGAAACTGGTGACAACATTCCAATCTCCTTTTCAGCTGAGATTAATCTCCCGAGTTTCATATTTGAGGTTGTTTTTTTTTTTTTTAATGTTGTCCACCCCCCCCATCTCTTGCCTCCTTCCTGATCATATCTCAGCCGCTCAGACAGCGGTTCGATACCTCCCAAGGATGTAAACAACCACCAACAAGCCAAAGGCCCGCGTTTAAAGACCCGTCGAGCCTTATCGACGCTATCTGCTGAAATTGGTTCCTCATGTTCATTAGCCATGCGCGCCGCCTAACGAGCGTAGCAGATAGTGGCACTTCATCGCTGGGTTGGCTGCCGGAGCCGCAGTCTCGCCAGCGCCGAAACAGATCATTGCCCCAGGTCTTCTTGTCAAGTTCGCTCATTCGGTTCCTTTGCTGCTCTGGTTTGATTCTCATGTGTAATTGTGCAGAAGTTTGCAATGATAAACAATCTCAAGACTTAAGACCTTAATTCCCCTCCCTAATTATGTTTTTAAGTAAACAAATACAAACAATAACAAATTTTGGCCCGCCTAAAAGCCGAGTATTAAACCTTAAGCTTTTTGATCAAGCTTTGAGGGGATAAATGGTGGATTGTTCCCTGTTGGACACAGAAACGAATTAGTGTCTGTTGTGCAACAGGTTCATGGCTCTCATTACTGAAAGGTCAGTAAACTTCCTCACAGCGTTGCTCAGAGCAGCGGCTTCAGAGAGGGAGACACAAATCAAAGCAGAATCCGCTGAATTCTGACAGTTGCGGCGCTTCTTCTGGTCTGCTGGAAGCGTTTCCAGGACGGCTTGCACAACAACGCTATACCACATCAACCTATTTAAGCCCACTGCCAGCTGTCACGTGGGGGGACATGAGACGCTGATAAATAGCTTTTGATGGCCACAATCCGGTGAGGAGCTTTCTTTTGTTTTGGTTCCCCCCCACCTGAATGAGGGCAGCTCATCAGAACTGTCGCTGCTTTCCTCACTGACTTGGTGATGGGAGAAGACCTGAAAGGTTCAACACCAGCACGCGGGATGACTTACGTCTAACCTGTTGACACACTCCGATTCCTCCTGTTCAAGTCTGAGAGGCACCGATGGGCCAACGCTGTGCCGTGTGTGTGCGCCTTCTGACCACACGTGTTTGAAAGTAACGAATCGCGTCTGTCCTGCTTCTCCTCCTTCCAGGCTCTGTCTCTGATCGTGCTGCCTTTCATTCCGGCCTCCAACCTCTTCTTCCCCGTGGGCTTCGTGGTGGCAGAAAGGGTCCTCTACGTGCCCAGTATGGGCTTCTGTGTCCTTGTTGCGCATGGTTTCAAGATCGTCTCGCACAAAGGGTGAGTGCCTGTCCTGGATCTTTGGAAGGACGCGTGTGCTTTTAACCGCCGTGTGCCATTCGGCTGGACACAAACCAGGTGTACCATCACGTAGCTTAATGTTTCATTGCTCATGAAAGCACACCGTGTGGTTCTAGGTCATGGCCAAAAGCCTCAAGTCAAATAGTTAATGTATCTACTGTCATTTCTCTTTGTAGGCAACTAAAGAAGATCTCCTGGTTGATGATTGGGGTCTTGCTCACGACACACGCAGTGAAAACCTTCAACAGGAACTGGGACTGGGAGTCCGAATACACTCTGTTTACTTCTGCCTTGAAGGTGAGAAGGGCTGCCTGCCGAGTGTTTTCTTGGTGGTGCTAAACATCTCGCCGCAACAGATCACGGCCGAAAGGCACAAACTTTACTGCATTTACGAAACTCGTTTGTCTCCGCAGGTCAATAAGAACAACGCGAAGTTGTGGAACAACGTCGGCCATGCCCTGGAAAACCAGCACAATTACGCGCGGGCGCTGCGTTTTTTTCTCCAGGCAACTCGCGTCCAACCGGGTGAGGAGAAATGTTTTCGTTTGAACTTTGATGTCTGGAGACAGTCGTGGGTGCAGACGGGTCTCAGTGGGGCTCACTGGTAATGAGGAGGAACTGAATTGGTACCTTTTTGATGTTGGCTTGAAACTGAAATCGAAAGGCAAGTTTTTACTTCTGATTTGAACAAAAAACATAAAAGCGGTCCTATTTTTTAAAAAATATGACTTTTCTAAAACGGGACTAGAAAACCGATTCTTTGCCTTGCTTTGAGTATCTCAAAGTGCTGCTTTGTCATGTTGTAATTTCAGGCTTCAGCCGTTTCCATGGAGATTTTCTTGTGAACAAT
>JASSRZ010000080.1:2903214-2938279 GCA_032164315.1 Malacoctenus gilli | reverse complement strand
CCCGCCCCACCCTGCCCCAACACTCGTTTGTGTGTGCGGTTCTTTTTTTGTTAAGGTCGGGGTCAAACATATAGTGGTGATGATTATTAGTCTCCCGAGATCGGAGCTTCGCCGGCGCGAGCGAGGGAAACGAGCGCAAAGCCGCTGGGCCGCGGCCGGCGTGGACCCTCCGCGGTCGCTCCGGCGAGGACGGCGGCTTTCCCGCCGCGGCTCGGGCGGCGCATTCGTCAAAGAGGGGTTTTTATTTTTTGGTTCGGCTCCAGCAAAAAGCTACAAAGTGGGCTATTAGGAAACGCCGGGAGGGCCCCGTCTGGTCCGGGCGGCCTGTGAGATCTGACGAGTTGATCTTGGACGCGGGATATTGGAGGTGAAGGATGAATGGAACGGCTGGCTTCGAGGAATGTCTGCTTGCTATCTTAATTCGTGACGGGGGCCAAGCTTTTGCAAGCGTATAGAAGATTAGGGAGGCATTGCACACAATGTACGAGAAACGCTGCTTTGGATTCAGCGGACAGAACCTTAAAGGACCTTTTTGGACCGCAGACAGGAAGCACACCCCGTGTTTAGACAGATGGAAGAAGAAAATCACGGGTTCGAGAGGCCTTTTCCAAACTGTTGACTTTTTCTATACATGCAGATTGTTGTTTTTGCTCTCGACAAAGAGTCACAGTTAGCATTCAGCATGAAATCCGAAACAGCATTGGACTTAAAGGGGCTTCTCAGGCCCACTGCAGTCTGTGGTACTTTGAAACAGCCCGGGGTAAGTCGTTGCACGGCTGTGTGTTGTGCAACCGTATCCAGGAAACACAACAGAAGAACCTTTTCTTGGTGTTTTCGGCAAAGATTAATCGAGGTGACGTTCTGGGGAGGGGTCCGTCACGTTGCGTGTCGCGAGCGGAGATCTGACGGCTCTTCGTTCGACCGATCAGTGGGGAAATCGCCCGAGAAGCTCGCTCTTACCAGCGAATCGAGCAAAAAAACGACACCAGCGGGACCGCGAGAGGCCTTTTTGAAACCTCACGCCCGGGGCCGCCCGGTGGAACCACAAGCAGCGCCGCCTGAGCCGACTCAAAGCGGGAATACGACTCTTTGCCGTACGATTCCGGCCACGACTGATCATACTTGTATTCATTCAGGCTGCACCAGGATGACATGAAGAGATAAGTTTACCAGCTGCCTCACAACTATATCCGTAAACAACCACCAACGAGGTGCAGCTCCTGCTGAAGGCAGAACTCTCCGGAATTAAATGCCGTCTATTTTCGTTCACACGAGGACAAAAAGGACATAGAAAACTCGTCAGGGGGACAATAATCAGCTCTCCGATACCTCTTCCATCAACTTCATTTCATTGCCCGTAAAAAGCCTTTGAATTTGAAACGGAAGGCTTTCGTTTCGGGCGTAGGAAACAGGAAGTTGTGAATCTTAAACAGTGTGACTTAGGTCAGGATCGGGTACCCCCCCCCCCCCGCTCCTCCCACAACAGGAAGGCACAAATCTGCGACAACACGGTGTCGGAGCAATTCATCCCTAATCCCTTCTTTGTGTGTATTGGCTTCAACAGAAAGGAGGGAAAGAAAAAAAACAAAAACAAAAAGTAAAATTAGAAACACACAATCGTCCCCCTACGCCGTTTTGAAGACGTATGTCAGGGATGTGAAGGGAAAACAACAACAAGACAGCCCGAGGGCTAAACATATGCGAGTCACACAGCAGCAGCATCAGTTATAAGAAGAAGGCACGTCGGGGGTCAGGGAGCAGCGTTCCGCTCGGCTCCGAGCGCAACAATAACTTATACAACTTCCTGCTTCTGCACAAGATGAATCAGGGGAGAAAAAAAAAGAAACGTATGTGCGGCCCGAAAAAAGCCGCCAAGGAAGGAGGGTCCACGTGTCCCGCTGACTCCCGGGGCAGCTCCGTCTCCTCCGGCGCCTACAACAACTCATTGACGCCTCTTGTTGGACCCCGAAGGCTTGAAATGGAAACGGAACAAAGAGTATAACCGGGATTCAAAGCAGTCAAACCAAAGACTTCACTGTGTGTGTGTGTGTGTGTGTGTGTGTGTGTGTGTGTGTGTGTGTGTGTGTGTGTGTATGTGGGGTTGAACGATGCAATCCAGCGCAACGGAGGACTGGTCTCGCCTGGACCACCTTTCGTTGGGTGGTCCAGCAGTGTCTGCACTGCTTTCTTCTCCATCCGTGCAGCATTCACAGCACCCCCGCCCCCCCCCCCGTCCCCCCGCCCCCCCTCCCTTCCTCGCCATCTCCGACAATCGTGCACGTCTCGCCATCTCGGAGTGCCTTCCTGCCGCTTCTGAGCGCGACGCTCGCCGCCCTTTCGATCCACACGGCTCCCTTCACGTCCGACTCCAGCCTGCCAGCAGAAGTGCTTATCTGCAGTATTCATTACGTTTTTTTTTTTTTTTCCTGTGGCAACATCAGAGAAAGAACAGGTGTCTTTCATGTCATAATGCTAAAAGAAGGGGAGCGCCTTTGTTTGCATTTTTTGTCAGCTCGCTTTCAGCATTCTCATGTTTCCCCTTTGAAAAATCCGTCAAAAGGGAGGCTGAATGGGCGAAGAGGCGCGTTATTCACGTCTGCATAATGCGCCAACACCCATCCAACTCCTTTTCTCGCTACGTTTGCGATATTAAAAAAAAAAATTAAAACAAAAAGCCTCATGGGAGATATTTCGGTTTTGGCCTGCGCTTTTTCATCACGGTGACAAATTTGGAAGGAAAAAAAAGCTGCAGATACAGACGCTTTCCCGAACGCAGAGGGTCGGCGGTGACTCCCAGATAACTGACCGCCCCCCCCCCCCCGCCCCCCCGGCGTGCAGCTTCCCCAAAAAACAGGCGAGCAAGCCAGGGAGCCAGCGCAGAGCATATTGCACCCCAGCACGGACGCTCCCGTGCGCTTCCTTTATCGCGGAGCCGATCTTTCAAAGAAACCACGAGCTCGCCAGATGGCCCCGCGGAAAAAAAGTGGCGGCGGTGGCGGCGGCGCTCTCGCGCGGGGGCGAGGCGCTGACCAATGTTCCCATCGGAGCGGAAGCGCGGCGGCGGCACGGAAACGGGATCCTCTCCAGGAATAAAAGGCTGTTAAGTGAAGTGATTCATCCCCTGAGCGGAGCAGCGCCGCCTGAAAGCAGCATTCAGGAGCCACTGAGTCACACCGCGCGGAGGGGCGACCTTATATCGGATGACGGGGGGAGGTGGAGTGGGGGGAGTGGGGGGGGGGGGCGCAGCGTGCTCCGGTCCGAGGTGACACCGAACAAGAGCTCTCAAGCCCCCCCCTCCCCAGTCCGTGTCACCTCCTCCCACGCAGGTGACCCATCTCCCGCCATGACGGTCCGTCGGTCTCTCCTTTTTTTTCCCACGTTCGAGCGAATCAGCCCTCTTGCCCCCCCCCCCGGCCCCACACACACACACACACACACACACACTCCGAGAGATTCGCTCTGGCTCCAGACGCGCAAAACGTCTCGAATCGCTCGCCACCCTTTTCAAACGGAATCAGACGAAGCGCTTTGACGTGGTCATCTGCGAGAGCGAAACAACCGCGCTGCCAGATTTTTGGGCGGAACAGCGACGGAGGAGCGTGACCTTCTGGCCTTCGGGCGCTCCAAAAAACAACAACAACCAAACAAACAGATGTGACGCTTCGCTGATCGACACTTCAGAAGAGGTCGACGCGGTGCCGAAGCACGATTCGCTCATGTAAGCATGTCCCGCCTGCCATCCGGATCTGCCGTCGGCGTTCGGCATGAAAGGAAAAAGCAAATCAAGAGAGGAGAAGACCCCTGGTTGCGATTCGCGTTTGGAAGACAAGGCAACCTTTTTTTTTTATCGCGTGTGTCCCCTCAGTTGACTTGTCAAAAGAAGAGCTTTTCAGGACGACGTTGTGAACATGCGTTCGTACTTCACGCTTCGAGTTTTTGTAGGACTGAGATGTTCCCCGTTGCTTTTTGGCGCCTTTCTCTTTCCCGCCGCTCCATCGTCCCGCCTCCTTGGGACACCGAGGCCATCCGGCCGAGTTCCGGGAGCGCGCCTGCCCCGCCGGCAGACGAACACCCGGACCGAGACGGATGGAGGGAGGGAGCCGCTCTGCCCGGGAGCCGCTCAGTCGGTGGCCTCGCTGTTCCCGACGCTTCACTTCGCGCATAATCGGTGGCGCCGCGGAAAGCCAAATGAAAAGTGACAGTTCCGTTCGATAATGCTGGACATTTCACAGGGAGTGGAAAGGATAGATAAGAGATGCTCTCACGGGCGCGGCACATCTCGGGGCCTTGAATCAGGAGATTGTGAGACAGTCCGAGCATGATCAAAAAAGGAGCAAGACTCCACTCCGCTCGGATGGGACGTTTCCTCGTGGGAACGTCCCAGCGTCTGATCTCCAAGACGTTTCCCGATCGCTCGATGTTTGACTGTTTGAAAAAAAAAAACCACCCAACAACAAACACTCGGACGAGTACGACCAGTTTTTCAATGTATTCCTTTTCGTCCGCTGGAGATTGTGATCTAGAGAAAAGGAGAAGGAAACGTTGCACTCGCGTCCGATTGGTTGGAATTTTGTCTGGTTTTTTTTTTTTTTTCCGAGTAAATCATTTCCTGCTTTTCAACCTGCTTCACTGCCCCCCCCCCCCACACTTATCAATCGGTGGGAAAATGTGACGGCGTAAAGAAAAAAATCCGTCCCTCTATGAGGAAGAAAAACTGTTGACTTTATATCATCAAAGTAATAAGAATAAAGCTTAATTAAATTACAAATGAGAGAAAAACTCTACACAGGAACAAACTGTAAAACAATCTGACAATTCCTGAATATTGGATGGTTTTACATGTTTTCATTTATTTTACTTTCATTTGGTGCTGTGATTTCCTGGCACATCACTGGTGAGAGCCCGAGTACCAAAAGTGGTACTCGTACTACGAGCTCAACACCGACCTTGAACGCTGCATTGAAAAGAGACTTTTCTCCTTTTGAAGACGTTCGGAGGGGCAGCAGTGCTCGCACCGGGAACGGCCTGCCTGACCAGCGAGGACCGACTCCCGAACAGTTGAGGGCGAACCTCCATCAAGCCGGAATGGGGAGGACCTTTTTTTTCCTATTTTTATCCAAGAATGTGCTTCATTTTGGAGCGATTCTGTCTTTTCATGCCACGAGGGGTCGCGAGCGGAGCCGTTCCGAGCTCCCGCGGTTTGTTTTCTGTGCGATTTTGGGGATTGTCCGCCCTCGTTTCGCATCTTGGTGTTGAAGAATGTTCCCTCGACTCGGACCACATGTCCCGAAGACGGGGAGGGGATTAAAAGAAGTTGTTTGGCCAAATTTGGCCGCCCTCTACTTTTGACACTGGCAATTGAAGGTACGGCTTTGGGAACAAGATGTGATCAATTCCTCGCTTCGGAAGTAATAAATCATGCATAAATGAGAGTCTTTCGTATCGCCATCCCAGCCTGTGAGCAGAGACGGACGACTACAAGACGGGTGGAAACGGCCGGGTGTGCAGGCAGCTCCTCTCTCTGTCTTTCACCGTCGCTCCCTCCTGCCCATCCCGAGCCTCTCATCCCTACCTGTCTCCTCCCCCGCACTGCCTCCACCTCCACCTCATCCCCAGCTCCCTTGGAGGGAGGGGGTGGGGGGTGGGGGTGGGGGTGGGGGGGCTTCTCAATTTCCCTCCTGCCCAGAAAAAAAAAAATCAATATTGGGAGGCGGCCTGAAAGACCTTTCACAGGAGTATTACAGCACAGCCCGGCACTCCGATAAGCCTCCTGTTACGTCCTCCCGGGACGGGGCTGGCCAGGCCCACGCTTCCCACCTGGGGGGGGGGGAGGCATTCTGCTCCGGCCGCAGGGAAGAGCGCCATAAAGGGCAAGACGTAGATCACAAGTCTATTGGTGTGGGCTATTAGTAACCTTAGAGCCCCTGACCTGTGACTAGGGTCCTGTGCTGATTCCCACACACACACTCGCTGAGTGGGAGGTAACGACCAAAAAAAAAAAGGAAAAAGAAAGAAACACTTTATGACGTTAAAGAGCTTTGTTGTGTATTGAAGAGAGCAAAAGAATGCGGCTTCTTCTTCTTCTTCTTTTTTTTCCCCGTCGGTAACGTATGCAGCGACACGGCGGAGCGAGGCGCTCTGCCATCGTCACCCGCAGCAGCCGCTCTGTCAGACCCTCCCACAAAACACACAGCCACTGGTCCTACCTGGACCACACACACGCACGCACACACACTGTTTGCTGCGCTCGCTGTGCGAGGCAAGGACAAAAAACAATCCGTTCTAAATATACAACAACTGGGCTCCACAGCTGCCAAACTCCCACAAATGCATAACTAATACCCTGGATTACACACACAAACACAAACACCGGCCCGGCGCATCAACACATGTGAACCATGGACCGCTCACACCCACGGACCGCCGTCAGCAGCGCGATTTGCGGAGACGCGAACGAGAGGGAAACGGCGCGAAAACATGGCCGGCACATGGAGCGACAGTTGCAGGAAAAGGCGGGACAGAATCTTCAAACATCCCAATTGTTTTTGTTGGTACAAGTATAATCAGCTCCATACCGTCGCTTTGTTTCCAGTTTTCGCTTCTTTTTTTTTGGGGGGGGGGGATCATTCTGATTGGCCCTCAAATCGTTGAAGCATCTCGGCGCATAAAAAGGACCGATAAAAAGTCACCGAGAAACACGCGCTTCGGAGAACAATCAGTCCTCGACGGAGACGTTGGCTCGGCGCCGTCCCGCTCGTGAAACGGCCCTGTGTTGGACTGGAAGCTTCCATAAACACCCCGTGGAACCGCGGTCGAGCCGCGCGCTGTCCCATCGTGTTTACTGTCTGTTTGTTCATCGTGTTGGCAGCAAAGCGCTTCAAGCTGTTGCTACTCGTCCGCCGCCGCCGCCGCACTCCTTGTTGTTTCTGGAAAAGGCACGCCGGCTTCCATCCCCTTTCCACAGTGACTCCGCGTGAACCACTCCGTGTCAGATAGAGTCATTTGCTCTCAATTATTTCTCCAAACTGTTATCTAAACCAGAGCTGGGGGAGCGGGGGGGGGGGGACATCGGCTCACATTTGTCTTCGGCCTCAGACCGGAGCGCCGCTGAGCGCAAATATTTTAAAAAATGGGAAAAAAAACAACCCCCTCCCCCCCTCTTTTTTTTTTTGAACACTTATCCAAATTGCATTCATGGCTGCATGAGGGACTGATCAATCAAGTGCGCTCGCACATGGAGCCAACACTCCGGAGTCCAAGTTCAGCCTGGCCTGCAGTCACGAAAACAAACAGAAAACCAGAAGAAAAAAAAAATGGAGGTCTGCTGGCGAGAAGGTCTTCCCCTTCATGAGTCTGTGCAGCTGGGAGTCGTGGGGGAGAGGAAGCTCCTGGCTGTTAGGTAGGAACAAGGAATGACGGTGTCAGGAGAGAGTGGACAGGATGTGCTCAATCGCAATGAAGGGCTACTTAGTGTCGAGGCACTCGGGCCGCTTCCTTCGCAGGCGGGTGGATGCAAGACCCTCCGAAGCATCTCTGGGGATCAGCCGGATGTACATGCGGCTCACGGGGCTCAATTCTGGGACTGGAACTCGTGCCAGGGGGGGGAAGGGAAGGTGGAAGCATGGGGCAATCAGGGGAAGGGGTGCAAGCAGGGACACACCCTGTCTCGCCATGGTTACGGCAGGGAGATGGAAAAACAAAACCAGTGACGAACTGACCAATGAGGAAACCCTGCTGAAACATCTCACAGCTAATTCACGCTGAATGCAATGGGGCGGTGATGTAATTTAGATTGCAAACCGCCAAGAGTGAAAACGCTCGTTTGGTATGAACCCACCCCTGAGGTAAAGGCGAGGAAGAGTTTGCAGCAAGCTTTGTAACAATCAGGACTTTTGCTTTTACTCTGCTACAATTGAAAGTTTAGAAAAATGTACTTTGTTTAGCTTCTTTGACACTGCTGACGATAAATAGACTTTAGGAGATGTTCTGATCTGCGATCGTATCAGAAGTGATTGAAGACGATGTTTTTCCTCCACATCAGGGACTGTTCCTCCGCAGCGTCTGATTTATTACAGTGTTTTATTGATTTGTGCTTCATCAGATCGCGCAGGCCTTCCCTTCACAACCAATCAGAAAAGTCTAATGTGATGGATGAGGAGGAGGAGGAGGACTCCCTGCCAGAAAGCGATCCTTCAAAGAGCGCATGGACCACATGAGGTCACCGGAAAGTCCTGTAGACCAGCCGCGCTTCGTCCGGGTGGTATGATGGACGACGTCCGCGAGACCCTCAGGACCCAGCTGAGCCCATATGTCGTCCACACTGTGTCCACTGCGGCCGGCTGCCGCGAACGGTTTGTCACGTCCCCCCCGCCCCCAGTCGGCGTGCCCATTCAAGGCGAACACAATTGCACATTCATCGCGACACGTCGGCGAACAATAAGGCTTGTCGCCGCTTTCCTGCCGCTGTCCGATAGCGAAGCCAACCTCGCCGCCCCGGGTCGCTCTCATGCGGCGCATGTCCCTCGGCGTCCAGATAAAGCTGGACGGACCGACTCCGGGGAGCGAGGGGCCGGAACCACTGCGCGACGTCGGCGGGAGACATCAGGTCTGCCGCCCTTTATCTGATGGATAGCAAGCTGTCAGCAAGCACATTCTCAAGAGGGTCAGCGGTGAACCGCTACACGTAGACGTTTGTGTGCCAGATGGTGTCGAAGTGGTTTGGTAGATGTCACGGCAAATTACACTCATTAACTCAATTAAGGCTTTCTGCTTATTGTATTTCGTGTTATTTCTCCGAACCGTCATGCGTGTGCGGTTATCCAACAAGACAAGATTCATCAGTCCCATATTTAAAGAGAGTTTTTGAAGCTGTTTTGCTGGACTAAGTCACAGCACAGGGTTCAGACCCAGGTCTGGCTGTTCTCCACATTCTACCTGTGCGTTAGGGTTTGATTACAGGTTACTTCAGCCATCGTCCAACCTTGCTTGTGTATGTCCGAGTGGGACCGTGGCCCGTTTCTGTCGGATACACCTTTCAACTTCCCACAGGCTCAAAGGTTCCCGTCTGCAACAAAACCACTGACAATGCTGTAATTCATTGAGTATACCCAGCCGGTCAGTGGCGCCTTAAAGGGCAATAAAAACAGAGGAGAAGCAGCTGATATAAACAAAAGCAGCCACAGCCAGTCAGCGTCAGGGAGAGGCGGGACGAGTTTTTAATCAATACAGTTGCCAAAGTGATTAAAAAACCTCTGCAGACTGCTCCTCAGTGGTCCAAGAGTGGGTTCATTTTGAAGGGAGGCAGTTTAGTCAATAATTAGCAGCAAACCAGTGTCTGCACTCAGCCAGGAGAGGAAACAACTGGATTCTTGAGGCAAGATAAACGAGTCCCAGCATTTTTATGGGCCGGCGTTTTGTTTTGAACCTTAACAGAATTGATAACAGCACTTTTTTTTTTTTTTTTACTGGTGGCGGTAACTTTTTTCTCAAGTTCACTTTATGAATACACCTCAGAGGCACTTTCCGGAGCATGTTGCCAGTGCGACGCGCAAGGCTCTTCCGTTCCCACTCTTGAAAGTCAAGCCAAAACAAGCTGAAATTGTTCTACAGCAGTAAGATATAATTGATCCCCCCCCCCCCACCCTCCCACCCCCAAACGCAGCGAGTCCTCAGCCAAACGGTAAAGCAATCATACCTAAAGTAAACGAAACATGCCGCAAGAGTAAATCACTTCTGGCTTGGGTTAGAAGGCAACAAATAAGGTCCAGACACGAGAAACACTTGGATACATGTACTTTATTCATATTTTATATATGTTCGTTTAAATTTATACAAAAATACAGAATACAGTAGAGTTCTCACCCAGAATACCGACCGGGCAATAATTACATTTGCGTTTTTTTTGGCACCCAGACGTTTCTCCTGCCCAGAGCCACTGGATGCACCCGCCGAAAGCGGGACGGATTGGACCCGCTCTTGCCCGGAAGCACTGTTCAGGATCGCTCGCGCCTCAGACTACACATGCACACATACACACACATGACAACAGCAACAACCCACACGGGAACAGTGTTTAGGGGCAGTCATTCGTCTTGGTTCGCGGCCCGCGGTGGCTCTCGCTCAGGAAAATGGGACACCATGTATAACTTTTGTATTATATATTTTTTTCTTTGTTTTCTTTATTGTTCACAGCTTAGACCTGTTGCAGCTCATTATATTCATAGACTATGTAAAAAAAAAAAAAGAAAAAAAAAAGAAGCAAACTGATGTAGTTCCGTTAGTTTGTGGCTAAACTAGCCTGTGTCTCTGGCAGAATACTGGGCACTGCATATAATGGTCATCGTGTAGAGAAGCACAACCTAAAAAAAGGAGGAGGAGGAGGAGAAAAAAGTCTCGGGTCTCAACCGCCACACCCCGACATCGCTCAAGCCCCCCCCCCAAAAAAAATCGCATCTCTGGGCAGCGATATTCAGCTGGCTTTGGAAAAGTTACCGGTACTTCACCACAACATCCCTGCTAAGAGACCAAACACGAAAGTCCAGAGGCTGCAGATGGACACCGACACCAATGTGGCGCCCGTTCCCCCGCCACATTCCGCTTCAAACTGCCATGGCACAACGCGTCACCACCACGAATGTTCACGTAAATATGCATTTGATTGAAGAAAGTTCTCGCAGTTGACCACAAAACAATACTTGACCACAGCAAAGAGTTCCAGCGATTGGCGCTGAAAGGTACTGTTTATCCGATATATAGGAACACCAACGTGGTTAGGGTATTTTTGGGCCATTTTGTTGGTCGACTGAAGATGGCTTCAAATTTTACATAACACACTCCTATCGATGGGGGGGGGGGGGGGGTGCCTGCAGGAAACGAGCTGTCAGAGGTGGAACTGTCCCGGGGAGGCTAAAAATACGACGCATGGACAGTGAATCGCAAATCGTCGCGTCATCACAGCGTTCCGCGTGCACACCCAATCGGAACTGGGCACAAGTGAAACTGACTGGGCCGCCGCCGCCGCGTGGAAATGGACGCAGAACTGTGGAAGGTGGCGCATGTATCGTACGTTCCTCGGGGATACGACATCATCTCTAATCTACGTGGCAATCATAGCTTCACCCTAGCACATTGAAACACAGACAGGCTTTTGACATGTCTAACAGTCACGCTAATCAAAACAAGGCACGGAAACGAAAGAAAAAGAAGAAAAAAGCATGGACATTTAACAAAGCAAGACCACCGACATGATAGAAAGACTCCGACTAGATAAAGAAACGAGTCGGTATCCTGCCACTTCTGTTTTGAGCTCATCTCACGGGAAGGGACACAGCCAGCGTGCCCCGTTACCATCGTCGGCGAACATCCTACTGCCTAGAACCCACTGCTGATCCGCAACACGGGCTTCAGGGAGACGGCGAAGCGAGGACTAAACACAATGCAACCGTGTGCAAAATGTTGGAAACATTCGACGTAACTGGAGCTAGAATGAGACGACTGGAGCTGCAGAGGCTCAGTTCCTCGAGCGGCTCGCTGTCCAGGCCTAAAGCTGACCGCAAGACCCCCCCCTCCCCCTCACATGGCATTTTCAAGAGCCTGAATAGTGCAAGAGATTAGAGATTTTAATGGTCGGCTTTTCAACTTTAAGGTGTGAAAAGTGTGCCGTCGGGCCACGCAAGACGTGATGACCGTCGCGGCGTTGGCTCTCATGTCCGAACACAGTCCAACATTGGGGGAAGGTTAGCGTTCTGCTATGCTGCCAAGAATCCAGTGATGCAACGAATCGGAGGCGCCGCCTTCTTTGCTGAACCAAAGGTTCCACTTTATGTAGTTTTTAAATGAGTCCTGTGCCCCAAATCAAATTTTGAGGCTTCAAACCTAAAATTCGATTGTGCTTCAAATGGGAAAACGCCAAGCGTTGGGCGATGAGACGCTTCCACCCGGAAAGGTCTTGGGAACCCCCGCCCCCCCGAAAAAACAGCAAAGTATTAAAGTTAGGGTCTGGATGCCAGAGGGACTCGGAGGAATGGGGACCCATCAGCCACTGCTGTTCCTGGCGCAACATGATACGAGTCCAAATATAGAGGAGGAAAAAAAATGCCTTTGCAATTGCAAACGAGTAAAACCATTCCTGCAGTCCGTAAATCTGCATTTCCTGCCTCAGACACCAGGGGTGCTGTGGCAGAGAGCCACCTGCTGGAATTGAACTACACACTCCTGGCATTGCTCTCTTTCCCCTCCGAGCCTCCGATAAGATCCGGCTCGACTGGAGCGGCACCTCCAGCCCCTCTCGTCACATCTGACAGAGCATCGAGTGGATGGGGGAAGCAGGAGAGGGTCCAGAAATACCAGACATTGCTTGAGGGTTTCTGTCATCTGCAAGCATTGAAGCTGAAGCGATGGCCCAACTTCAAATGTCTACATGTTGGAACCAATTACAAACCCATTTGAAACCTCTTGCGTTCATCTTTTTTTGCCCTGAAGAGAAAATTTAGGAGCTTTTTTGGTGGTCGATGAGTTAGGGCTCAACTTTAAGGCTAATCCACCCCCAACCCCCCCCCCCCAAAAAACCTCGTTGCATCATGTTGATATTTTGTTGGGCCTTCCCACCTGCCAAGCTTTTTGGGGGCCTCTTTAGGTGACTGGTATCTCCAGAGACCATTATTATAGGGGGGGCGGGGCTAGGGGGGAGGCGTTTCTCAGCGTCTGGAGCTCGATGAACGCGCTTGCCGACCGCATCAGGTTGTTTAAAACTGGGTTTTTATTATGCCAGAACACCACTAATACTGGACAAAGGCAAAAGTCGATAAAAACACATCAAGCCAATGAGTCAACAGTCGGAGCTGGTCTGGGCTCGACCCGGTCATCGCAGGAACAGTCCAAAAAAACCCCCAAACTTTTCAATAGTAAAAACCAGCAGAATTTTTTTTTTTTGAGGGGGGGGGGGGGATAAAGGGAGCCAAATCATTTAAAACACGTCTTCACAAACAGTGTCCGATTGGAGCGGTTTCGCTTGTAACAGTTTGTGCTCCGCGAGCGTATAAAGGTGAGACCAATAAAAACAAAAAGGCATCGTCGAGCTAACGCTTTGTTCCTCCGGAGGGAGGTCCAATGTTACCTTTTAAATGTACCTGACACCTTTATTATACCTTATAAAACAATGTCCAAAAAAAGAGAGGGGCTGAACCCACAGTAGTCATCCCTGATGCTCGATGGGAGGGTGTGAATTTCAATGGTCGACAGCAAAGTTAGTCAAAGCAGCACATTTTGTACACAAAAAACAAACAAACCACACACTTGTCTCCTTGTAAGCATTTCACCCATCCTAAAGATCACCCGAGTCATACTGGAAAAAACCGACATAAAGAGCCTACGGGGAAGTTTCACGTGTTGAGGAATACGTCTGAGAGGGGGGGGGGGGGCAGGGGGCGGGGTTCGCCACGTGTTGGTACACAGGTGGCTCTTCCGACGGGACCCACTGGTGGACGGCGCTCGAGAATGATCGTTCCGGGCGCCGCCGGCCAATATAAATAAAGAGACGCGTCGCACCCTCCCATTGGTACGTCGCTCCCAATCGGACAGCGCGGCGGGCTCGTCGAGAAAGTCCAACGCCCGACACTGTTCTCTCGGGGAATCCCAGACTGTGTGGCAAGGGCGGGGGTGAATGGAGGGGGGGGGGGGGGTCTGCGGAGCTCGTTGAGGATGCGGTAAGCATGAGGGTCACCGGAGGTAGTAATTCACGCCTCAGTTCGTAGGAGAACCAGAATCAGTCACTGCTCTCAAGACGAGCGGCCAGCTTGGAAAGACTGCTCAAAAAAACAAAAGAAAACCACACAAGCAGGCAGACTGGAGCAACGTGCTGAAGAGAGGCAAAGATTTCCTCCAGGAGTCTTCAACGCAGGTTGGGGCGGGGGGCATTTCATGGGTGACCTTTGAGTCAAATGGTCCAAAAGATGGCCGGAGAAAGAGAGAAGGGGCGGGGGAAGAGAGGGGGGGGGACGTCTATTGGCTAAAAACGCTCGCAATTGTTTTGTTTTTTCCCCAAAGAAAGATCATGGTTTAATACGGCTTTTAAAGAAAGGCAAGCTTGTCCACGCAGTGTCCAGGGTGAGTTCGGCCAGAAGAGAGCCGGTCGTGGCGGTTTCGTCTTGGAGCCGCCGTGAATCTGGAGAGCCGCCAGGAGTTGGGGGTGGGGGGGTGGGGGGGAATAAAGAAGGGTCCTTTCACCGCAGGTTTCTCGCATCGGGAATTTCAGCTTCATGGTTGTTTTTCCACCTTTGGACTCCAGCAGGAGAAGAGAGAAGAGTCCTGGCAGGAGAGGGGGAAACGCAACGAGGATTTAGATCGTTGCAGATTCAGATTTTGCAAATCGGACCAGAAAGCAAGACTCAAACATTCATTCAAGATACCACGGAGGTCCAATTTTCACTGCGTCTTTAAACTGCAGGTTTAATAAAAACTTGGAAAACTGGCCACTTGTGCATCAGTAATTTCTTAAAGGAAGTCCAAAAAAAAGGTACTGAGCACCAGCTGTCACTTTCACAACTGCTTGACGAATTGGCCAAATCACAACCCAGCAGATGTAAAGAGACACAGTAGTTTTTTTTCCACGTTATAAAACTTAACTTTGCCGAGATTCATAGCTGCCACAATGAAGTTGATCAGTATGAAATAAATTGCTGAAGTTTCCGTAGACTTAAATCTCAACTGAAATCACATCTTGTGAGAGGAATGCATTTCATTTTCCAAAATATTATCTTTGACCAATTTTTCCCATCAGAAGCGTCCTGCAGATTCCAACCTCATTTCGAGATGTGGCATTGAGGTCAACATTTGGGGGAAAAAAAAACTTACCAAATACACTGAGGAGCATCGACAGGTTGAAGCGTTACACCGTTTCCACAGTGTTCAGCATGTTTCTGGAAAAACAGACAGAGTGAAACCGAATCAGACCTCGTCCTTTAGCCAATAGCATCTTCAAAGCTTTGAAGGATCCAGCGCTGGCTGAAGCTACAGTACAGAGGGTGGCGTTTAAAAAGCAAGCCATATTCACATTCAAAATGATTGATTATCGTAATAAACTTGGAAAGATTTTACGGCCGAGGAGACGCAGCCTACTTTTCCGATGTCTCAGCATCTAGTGGAGGTGCCGTCCCTTCTGTTCCTGTGAAGACTCCACTCTCTGCGGGATTCTCCTCCAGATCCTCCCCATGTCTCCGTGACCTGACCTGTGTTGGGGCGAAAGAAAGGCTTGTTTCGTGACGGTATCGCGCAGGACGGCGCAGTCTCGCGGTGGATCCGAGGGGAACCTCGGGCAGCGCGCTGGCCCACTCGAGGGCCGCCAGGTCGGCTCACCTTCCACACGAGCAGGAATGCGATGGCCAGCAGTGGAATGAAGAGGAGGGAGAGAAGGCTTCGCTCCACCACCTCGGGCAGGAGTCTGGGTTCTTGACCTGAAATCACAGAGAGAGAAAATCTTATTCATTGAAACATTCCCGAATACAATTCTGAACATTTCTAGACTCATTGGTTTAAAGGAAAATGGGGACATGTTTGTCCCCCCCCCCCCCCCAATTCATTCTGTGAAAGCCCAATCCAAGGTTTGAGACTTGATTCGTTTATATTCTCTTGTATCAGGAAAGGGAAGTGTGTTCGGGACAAAGAGGCCTCCGTCATTGAACAAGTCATGACTGGGTGAATAAATAATCCAGACAAATGTGACAAATCATGAAAAGTCAAAACATGTTCAGGGAAGCTTCAACGTGCCACTTGTGTTTTTGCCCCCCCCCAAAAAGTGAAAGTTACCATAACAAACCGTTTGTTTTGGTGGATTCAACAGATGCATGAAGCCGTTTCAGTGTAACCATGTCGGACAGGCGGCTTTGAGCATCCCTTATCATCGCGCACATACCGAGACACACATGTTGACAAGCACCAGTTGTTCCCTGCCCAGCTAGAGTCGATTGTGTGTTCTCAACCAGTTAAAATTTAGGGAAATTCTTCCCCTTGTCACATGACTGAACGTTTTGGACGTCTCCAACGACTTCTTTGGTTAAGGGCGTCACTGGGGATCCATTTCAACAAGGAAGTCATGTAAAAGGATAACATGTGATAAGACGCAACGAGGAATTTGCCTGAAAAGAACGAACAACTAAAACGATGCCCATTTGGCGTTCTCGCCATGCTGTTTTGAGTTTTTCCCCACTTTCCCCAACTCGAGGACTTCAAAGATGCAGACTCACGTGCTGCGCAGTCACTTGTACACTCGG
Source organism: Malacoctenus gilli (assembly GCA_032164315.1). NCBI lineage: Eukaryota > Metazoa > Chordata > Actinopteri > Blenniiformes > Labrisomidae > Malacoctenus > Malacoctenus gilli. The sequence continues at coordinate 2,922,014 of JASSRZ010000080.1, read as the reverse complement.
GGTCTTCGCTGCTGGTAGTGGGTGTTGCTGAGGGGTTATAGGAGGACACGCACAAAAAAAACAAAACAGGTTTGGCACGTTAGAAAGGATGGAAAGAGAGGGGGAGAGCGTTGCTACCTGAAGATGAAAACATTTCATTGTCGGGTGCTAAAATTCACCTGTGTCACCCCCCCCCCACCCCCCCACCAGAAACCCCTCACACACACAGTCACAAAAGGCCCGATCCAACCACTCGGGTGAAGAAAAGCCGAGCGCTTGGGAAGATCGGAAGATTGCTCTGTAATCAACACGTACACAAATCGGGTTTCGGCCCTTTTTTTTCTGCCCCGGCCTTTCACGCGTGCTACCTTGGGACATCTCCCCCCCCCCCCCCCCAAGCGCTCCCTGTGACTCAGCCGCGTCTCAATGGGCCGTCTCAGCACCGCGGCCGTTCGGAGGGCTTTCTTTTTTCCGGGGGTTTTGTTTTGTTTATCGCGCCGAGTTCTTGTGAAGACATAATGGTCGCTGGATTAAAAGCTTCTGCGGGCGGCCACAGGAGATCTGTCCCAAATAGGGGCCCCGTTCACAAAGGTTACCATAGAGTTAGTGGTGGTGGCGGGGGAGGGGGTGGGGGGGTGGCGAGAGAGAGGGGGGGGGGGCGTGGCGATTGCCGCTTTATGAGCAGAAGCGGGGGAATGCTGCTGGTCAGAATTTGCAGCGCAACACGTTTGACCCACGCCGTCCGCCGACGTCCGATGAAGCGATTGCCGACACTCCGTCGCTGCGGTGGAGCGCAAACGGCTTTTCGCACAATCCGGCTCGTGTGCGAGCGAGACCCGGAGCAGCGCTACTGGTTCCAAGCCCGCATCTTGACATTTTGATTAAACTTTCCAACATGTTTATTGGCTTATCGCGGTCGCTGCGGGGCTGCTTTTAATATGCCAGATTTGGTGCGAACCGTGTTTACGGAACCTCATGATCTCCAATGGCTGCTGGCAAACTGAGCGACATGAGCCATCATTTAATGGCCTTTTATTTATCGCCTTGTGCACAAGTGATGAACTAGATGCGTTAACACTCGTGATGTGATGAGACAGACTAACTTTACGACAGCACACACTTTCACTGCTTGTCTCATCGTCTGCTCAACTGGACCTGTCACCAATTATTTGATAATCGCTGCCCCTTCCCCTAAACTTTTGATATCTCAGATTTAAACTGCTGTATCCGCGTCGGTTGCAGCAACGACTGTGTTCAAGCTACGTTCAATGTGTAAAAAGGGAAAATATCCCAAATACGCCCCGAAAACATCAGTTCGTTCCAGGCGAAGCCGGGCCGTCTCTCAGATCTGCTGCCAGGCCGGTCGTTTCACTGCAGTGTGCTTTGGCTGCGAGCACCAAACCACAGCAGATGGGATGAACACAAGTCACAGCTGGGTCTTGTTTTATGTTTGCTTCTACTACTTAAGTTCTTATTTTTTAAAAAGCATATTTTATGGAAATCAACAGGACCGTCCCATAAATAAAGTTGGAGTCAGTTCATCGCACGTCTGGCGTGAATTAAACGGCAATGTTTCAATCATTTGCTGCTGAGCTTTGCGGGGGGAATGAAAAGACGGAGAGAGATTTATGGGTGGGTGCGAGCTGCTGAAGAGGGGGTTTGACCTCAAGCGGCCTTATCCCCCCCCCCCCTCGCGGTTCCCAGCCACAAACACGTGGCAGTCACCCACAGCTTCACACCCTCGCCCATGAATAAAGCTTTCGCTGCAGTTGGAACCGAGCGAAAGGCATCAAAGAGGTTCTCGGAAGTGTAGGTGTGCCGTGGGCGCTGCGCTCCGTTTTCGTGGCGAGTCTGAAACCCAAACATGTTGGGTTCACGACCCGACAGAGTCGCTCCAAAACGGAAGTCGATTGTCAGACGTCGTGTTGACGCCGTTATCTTGGATCCCGTTTTTTTGACCGTCAAAACCTGACAAAATACCAATACAGGTCCGGCGTTTTTGGAGACTTCAAAGATGAGCAACAAAGACCATCCAAAATGGCCACCAGTCAATATATGTGGAAGATCTGAAGAAAGTTCCCATCAATGTACTGTTGGGATAAAATCTCCTCATCGAATCACGCAAAAAAAATGACACGACCTCAAATCAAACCGTACTTTCTGGGCCAACCGAAACAAAGCGCCACTTGTCGGACATCGGTCACATTTCCACGCCTCCGTCCCCCCCCCCCCCCCCCCTCTTCCCAGCCTCGTGGCCATTTACCTTCTGTGTGTGCGACCGTGGATTCGGCGTGCGGCGTGATGGGACAGGGAGGAGCATGACAGTCGTAGTAGTCGCCTTCATTCTTCGCAGCGATAAGGTAGTCTTTGAGGAAATCAAAGTATTGCTCGGTCTGCCACCGCTCTTTTCTGTAGTGGCACTCGAACTCGTACATGAGCAGATCCTGCGAGCGAGCAGACTGTGCCGGTGAGATATCCGAGTTAATCTTCCCCAGTACTTACACATTTTGACATTCGGATGTAGTTAAATTCAATAAAGCCTCAAACGCCATCAATTATCACCAAAGTGGGCTCAAGCGGCGCAGACTTACCACAGGACCCAATCTGAACCGCAGGTCTTGGAGTATAACGATGAATACGCTAATGTCGTTTCTGTTGGACGATATGTTTCCGAACTTGTGCGCTAAATCGTGTAGACTCGACTCCAAGGAGAACATGTTTAATTTCACCCAACACATCCCACCCTATGGGGGAGACGGAGAGAGAGAGAGAGAGAGGGGAGGGGGGGGTGGAGCAGAGAAAAAAAAAGGCATGAAACTGGCACACAGCACTTTTTGTATCCACAGCGCCAACGACGTTTGCCACGGGACCAGCGGGGCAGCTCTCGGCTGAATGGTCAATTAAATGTCGTAGTCGACACTGAACAAAGCACATGACACGGCGCTTATACGCGTAACACTGTCGGCAAAAGCCATCCGAGGAAAAGGTCGACTCCTTTCAGTGAGGTCCGTTCTTAAAAAGGCTCTTTCGGGCGCATCAGAGGTCAGAAATGAACTTCGACTTCAGCCGGTTCCGAACGGATTTCGGCCGAGGGACGGGCGACGCGCGCCGTTCACTCACCTCTGGTCTTGGAACGTAGTGCACAGGAATTCGGTAGTCTTTGGGAATATTGTGTTTCTGCGAAGTGACACGAGAACATGATGAATATCCGTGTGAATCCACCGCAACACACAATACAAAGAACAAACCCGTCACGACCAAGCAAAAAAACATGAATTGTGGCCACAAGGGGGGGAAGGTTTAGATTTGGCATAATGGTGGTTTGCCATATTGATGGTTTCCAACTACAGATTCGTCAACTTCTATGGAATCAATGCTGTTTCAAAGAATTTGACGTCTCCAATCAAAAAACTCTATAATGGGCTCATCGAAGGTTTTTTGGACACTCGAATTTAACGCCACCCAGTCCAACCACACCCAACAATAACTGCTCTTCGACTAGTGAATGGTTCAAACTAAAAAAAACAACAACCAAAAAACGGCGCCGCGGTCTTGTGCTTACCAAAATAAAGAGTTTAGCGATGTCATCAGTCACAGGGCTGATGTTTGCAGAATAGGAATTTATCGCCAGTGTGATCAACAGCAGGAAACGGACACAGACGTGTATCCAGCTCTGTGGGACAAAAAAAACAGAATGTTACGGTGAGAACGACGGTGCGTTTGCAAGAGTATACAGGCAACACAGAACATGATGCACTGAGGATGAGCAAGTTTACAGTTAAGCGAGTTTTTTTTAGAATGAATATAGAAAAAAAAAAGTGAGCCGAGACTGGTGAGCGACAAGTGTAAATCTGTGACGATGGCTCCCAGCCATAAAACGGCATTAACGACCCACTTGTGGCCAGACGAGCTGCAAGGACGGGCCTCGAACATGTTTATTTTGAAAAACCGACCCCCATTCTTGAACAGTGCGTTGCACTCGCAGACTGCTGCTCAGTCTTGGCTGCGAGACACAGCCGCCGATGCCACAGCCGACAGCGGCGGGATCCTCAAGTCCAGAACGAAATTAAAAGGCGAGTTTATCGCCCGAGTGCCGGTGGAGAACAAAAGGGTGCAGCAGGTTTACAGCCTCGCAACACGGCAGCAATAAAACCCACACATGTCGACTGGCTCATTGTTGCCGGTGAGAAACAAAAGCGTTGGACAAGGACACACGGCGTCTCGGTAGGACCGAGGGGAAGCCGAGTGTCTGCGCCGCCGATTCTGGTCCTGGATGGCTAAAGATCGGACGGAAAAGTCTCACCGGACCCGTTGGATCACCCGTGTTGCACCGACGATATTCGTAATGGGTCCAACCGCCTGTTTTTGTACCGTTACCACAGTAAAAAGGAAATGCCACCTTGTAATGAATAAATACCGACTTGCATGTCACGAAAGGTGTAAGTTCAGAGTTGCAGGGGAGTGAAAATGAAGGTCAGCTAAAGACAGAAAAGTGTCTTAAGGACACTGAATCAGTTCGAGTAGACTGTTCCGGAACAGCGCGAAATCAGCGAGTGTCCGAGTGTCTCGCAGCACACAACTGCCGTTTCTCTCCCTAAGATGCATTTGACCCGAGCGACTGAGAGCAGAATAAAAGGTGAGTGCAGTGAAATATGTAAACCAGATACTTTGAAGGAAAACACTCAACCAAACTGACTTGATAAACTGGCCCCCCCCTTGTTTTTTTTTTGTTTTTTTACATAAATGTGATAATTTCCTCTTCACTGCGGGGAAAGCGATTAGGAATCTCAGACTGGCCAGCGTCATTACGAACAGAGGCTCCATTCATCCGGACGACAAAAGCAGCTCCGATCCGACACACGAGCGGCTTTCACGCCGCGGCGATCCGTCAGACCAGCACTTTTTTTTTTTTTGCCCCCACCCGGACAGAGCGAACGCCGCGTCGAGGTGCCGCCAATCACACGGCGGAGGGGAAGAACTCTGAATCCAGGTGGTGCTGGGAAAGTCGATGTTATGACAAGCCTTTCAAGGCTATCTGATACGTTGTTTATCGCTAGACTGTGATGCAATGTCAGACTGAAGGAAACGGATCTAACAAAAAAATGCCATAAAGTTACAGCGTGTTGATCTGATAATGTTATCAGCAGGGTTTGCACACAAACAGCACTGCTCAGTGATGGAAAAGGGACACCGTCTCAGATAAAAGGATGTGTTCCCACTTGACTGTAGAAACCGTCAAAGCAGCTAAAAACAAAGAGAATCTGGTCTTTTTTCATGTCAATTTCTGTCGAAGCCAAAATAAAGTCAAAAAGCTGCGAATTGTAGGACTCCAGCTGACCAGTTGCACTACTTTTGGGCAGTAAAATGCGGTCCAAGTCCACCGTAGCGGCGATTTGACGATGGCCTGCGAAACGGGAAATCGCCACCAACCGCGGGGCACGCAGACAAAAACGCTGACGCGGCAAAAAGGACTCCGTTTGCGTTCATGCGAGGAATGCTGGGAAACTCGAACTGGTAAAAGTGTGAACTCGTTGCGACCCGGCAACTCGAGGACGTCCGCATGAGGCCTTCGCACGTCGCTTGGTTCACGGACGTTCTCCGTGCCGGCCTGATCGTATTACGCAACGGACCCAGAACTGTGCTCTTAACGTAGATTAGGGGCAGCGGAGGAGCCCGGCCCAAACAACAATTCAGGAGCCTCGACCGCCAAGCCGCGCGTTGATGAATAAAGCTCCCGAGTGTTTGACAGCGAGCGGGATGAAGGGATCACTGCGCGCTGAGCCACATGTAAGCTTGAGGGCACTTCAAACCGCTGAAACAGGATTGTGAATAGTTTACTTAGGCAGGGTGGGGGGGGGGGGGGGAGAGAAAGCACACTCTTTCGGGCGCCATTGTTCTCCGTCACAACCCCCGGGACGGCTTCTTGCGCCGTCGCCCCAACGGCGTTGAGCGACTCCAACCGCAATTTGCCCGGATCGTCGAGGCTCCGCCGCCCACGTCCCTCTCCTGTTTGTCAAAAGGTTGTTTTTTCTTTTTTTCAAACTGAGGCACAACAGGAAGAGAGAGGAACAATGATCCATCAGCAGCAGGAAAAGCCCGACGGGGGAAAAAAAAAAAAAAAAGCACCATGTAAAAAGGGCAGATGGGACGTAATTCAATTAGAACGCGGCTCAGGCTGCTCACAAATACCGACCGTCTTCAAATGTCAGACGAGGCGTTGGGGGGGTGGGGGGGGGTAGCAAAGCAAAAACGTGTGACATTCCCGGGAATTCATCATTTACGCTCCGAGTCGCAAGAGTCCGCCGACGTGTTATTTTTGGGACGGAATGATGACAAAGTGACTGCGGATGAGTAACGCTGACGTTGGGTGACGGATCGGAACCAGACAGACGTTCACCTTGAACGCGTCATGCTGGTTTGATGGGGAAGTCGGAAAACACGGTTCTAAAGAGTGAATGTTTGAGCTGACCTGTGGAAGGAACTCGACCTTTATGTGGACACTAGTTTTAGACGACTATGAACGACTGCTGAATGGGACCCCCCCACACACACACACCATAGAGGCTGCATCCAACACAGTTGTGAGTCTTTAAACCGATTGTCTGCATGCAAACTCTTCTAACGTTTGCAACCTGTGGACGTTTATTTTCTAAGGTCCCAGTGAAAGTAAGAAAAACTCGCTTGCCGCTGTGACAACTGACGTCAGTGCTAATTAACTCGACTGTTTCAGATGTGCAGGTCTGACAACGTGCACGTCTGTCAGTGTCAAACACCATACTAATTCTTGGGCTTAAGAAAAAACTCGCTTTCAAGCCAACTTCCAATTCTCTTCTTACACAGGAGGTGACAGCCTCCAACCTGACTGTTTACATTCAGGTCATAGCTTTAGTGACAGACTCACCGTTCTCTCTCACACGCGCACGTACGCGCGCGCGTCTGATCTCCGGGAAGTCTGTTTAAATTAAGACTCGGCACGGGGAAAAGGTGCCGGCGGCTTCGCGTCGAACACGTCTCTCGCAGCCAATTAAGGGATTTTCTTTGACATTCAGCGTCAGTGACGGAAATTTATGTCGGTAATCATCTTTTGATTGCTTGGATATACTTGGTTGGATAGAGCCGTCACTCTAACCAAGTACATTTGTCGAGAAGAGATTCCGAATAAGCAAAAGTCATTAGACTGATAAATTCCACTTAAGGAGCAAGCGATTCTGGAGCAATCTGGTTTACGTAAACACCAGTTTATAATGGCTCTATTTAGGTATTCCACATCACTTAACATGTGGAATACATTTTTGCTTAATCAGTAATAGAGGCCAGAAATCAGCTTAATCCAGCGTTTAAACTGTTTCCTTTTGAATTGCAAAGGCAGCCGTGTAAATGCAGCAGTCCCAAATGCCAGATTGGATGCAGGAAAAAGATTTACAGAGCATAAAACCCAGCTAGCATGAAAACTATTGATGCTGAAGGAGCCAGAGGCAAAATGTAATACCTCTGGAAACCACGAGGGAGCTTTTCATGAAAAGTCCGAGCAGGACGGCCAGGATTCTCGGACACGGACTCCTCCCTCCGCTCTGCACTCGCAGGAGGGCGAGGATTGGGTTCAGTTTATGGATATCTTAAACCTTCAATCACAGGAACACGTCGGGATTTATCGCAGTGTTCACTGACTCGAGCGCGATTCTCCAATTGACGGTTGCTTGAGGGCTGGATGCCAACAACGGGATTTTTCAAACCAAACCTCTAATTAATTTTAATCCGCAGTGAGATCTGCGCTCCAGGACTCCAAAGTTAACTCGTGCGTCTGAAACGCCAACAGGAACGCAAAGCAAAAAACCTCCCGTGTGGATTTGTGCGTCTGTTCCTAGAAAGAAAAGTCTCCGTCCTCGGGTTTTTTGGATTCCAAGGCAGCCCTGCTGCTGTGGACCGAACGCTAAAGACAACATTTGCATTTCGAGCGCCGCCTCTTAAAAACTTTGGCGAGCGGATTATTGATCTGTTCTGCTATTAAACTCCGGGAGGCAACCCCTCTAGCCGCGCGAAAACGCCAGATTCCCATGCTGCCATGCTGCGATACGAGTGACCTACTCGAAAACAGATAGATCAAACGAGTATTTTAACTGGGATCTTAAACGATTCCTGCTCGACGTTGGGATTTTGTACTTCTTCCGTGTTCTGATAGTCGACCGGGACAAAAATCGAGACACTGACATATGATAGTGTTGCAAACAGACCACAGATGAAGCCGATTCTAATGGACAGCCTTTCACAACAGTCAACGACAAGATGAGGAGTGGTCATGGCTGTGAGAACCAGTGCTACCTGCATGTTCCTTTATCACTCCAATAGAGAAAAACCACATAAAGCCTACGACTTAAATCCTACATGGACATTTACAATGGCCTAAACTGTCAGTAGGTCGGCGAACGTTCTCAGAACCACATGGATCGTCACGCCGACATTCTTTTAACTCGCCAATAAACGGCGTCCCACAAAACTGCATGGCAATAAAGTAGGCCTGCAGACAAGTCAAACAACCCGTTTGATATTAATGACATCCTGTATTACACAGTCAGTGATCGGAGAGTTTACACGAGGCAACCCTGAACATGTTGGAACGGCGGATTCCACCGAAGCTCCGGGCTGTGTTTGCCGAGCAGAAGCGAGCGTGCCGCTGAATTTGCCACTTTGTGAGACAACAATGCGGTTTTCCTTTTTATGTAGGTTTAACAAGCGCTTCGCGGCTTCCCCTCGCCGACGTCGAAGCCGGTCCACGGGTCCGCGCGGGTCGCTCCTGCCCTCCGAACGCGCCCGCTCCCGCCGCGGCCGCGCGTTCGACCGACCGTGCCAGCGTCGGCCAAACGCATTCCTCGAATCATTTTTTATTTTACTGGAGCTGCATAAAGTGCAGCTATGCTTATGATGGGCAGGTTCCAGGTGGAACGAGTGCTGGGAACAAAAAAAGAAAAAAAAAATCCATATGTTCGTAACTGTCAGAGGGAAGAAAAAAAAAAACCCTATGGACATAAGAAAACATTCATCCACCATGTATGGATTACATGAAAATGAAGGAACCCTTTCCTTTCAACCGCCCCCTGTCGTGTCGCACTGCATGGTCGCCGAGTTGCAACAACATTTACATTCTTTCAGCGCGGGTGTAATTTGTTGCTCCCGGGCTGATTGCTCAAATTTGACACGGAGGAAAATGTTGACGATACAGATGATGGATGGAACTTCATGGGCCGGGCGGCGGCTGCGCGATGCAGAGAAAGGACACGTTAAGAAAAAAAAAAAAAAAAACCCGCTTCTGTTGGAGCGTTTTTTTTCTTGATCTTATGCTTGGCCTCAAGTGCTGCACTTTGAGGTCCCAAATAATTGAACATGTTTGCGCTTGTTAAAATAGATCCACTCCTATCAAAATAAGAGTGTCTACTACCACCCAAGCAAAACAATGTTTGCACCCAGAATGTATGCACGCTCTTATCAGGAGACATCCATTTTCAGCAACATCTCGGCTACATAAAAGCGAATCAACAAATCCTCATCGACTTCAGCCACTTTAAGCCAAAAACAGCAACAAACTATTCTGCTGTGAGGAAAAAAAAACCCACATTTGAACCTCTCCCCAAAAAAGCTTTGTGGGCGACTCGGCGCGACTGGAGCCACAATCAGAGGGAGAACGTGTTTCGCATGCCAAACAGAAATGATTGGCTCTCATACGGCCACTTTTAGCACGACCACTTCTACCGTCCTCATGCAACGATTGGAGCCAGGACGACGAGATGGGGTCCCGGCGCAGAAGCCTCCTTGACCGTCCTCGTCAGGTGCATTACGGCTCCCACGGCGCGGTGGCTCTCCCACGCTGCCCTCCCCCCCCCTCCCTCCTCCACTCGTTTTCCAGCACCACTCTGAAGCCAGGGCGTCATTAGCCGAACGGGCCCTCCAGACTGCCGGCCCTCTTATCCGCATAATCTCAAAAGCGGAACACTGGAAACTCGCATGTCACCCTTCGGCCCTGGCGAACATGCGACCCGTTTGTCGCAGGGACGCGACGTTTTCCCTTCTAATCGCTCGCCGGCGTTGCCGTTTCAGATTTTTTTTGCCGTGAAACATTAGTTTGCATGTTTCACAATGGGGATTAAAAAGAAAAAACAGGGACAGATGACAAAGGCAGCGGGGAGGAACGACGAGACCGCCGTCGTCCAGATGTCGCAGACTTGATCCAGCCTCGGCTCAGCCGAGGGGGTCGCTCATGGACGCTTGAGCTTTGGCCCCATGTCGCTGGATGTCTGTTGGGATTATTTTCCAACGCTCGCTTTCATCCAAGCTCATCATAAAGTAGCTTGGTCATGGTGCTACGCCAATATTCAACATCAATTGCTGAACAAAGGCTGCAGCTCAAAGGAGCCATAAAGATAAGGCTGCAGCGGGGCTTATCGGGAATCAAACACTTGCGGGACCGAGAGGGCACTTATCGCCAAATCTGTTGCTCGGATTATGGTAGAAAATGTAACTCAAGAAACTGAAGGATCCCAGCGTTCAGCTGAGGAGCTACGACTGCACCTCCTCTCACATTTCAAGAGACTGGAGCTCACTCTCCTTGCGGGAAAATCGGATTAGCATCCGGGAACATTCAATTTGCCGCTGCCGCCGTCTGCTGCCGTGCACTTACACCTGCGGATGCTAACTGAATAAAACCATCAGGCGAATAGAGAGGGGCCCGGGCAATTACAGACGGTCGTGAAGACGCAAGCGGGCTCTGGGGCATCCGTCAGACAGGCCGCGGATGGCTTCCGGCAGCGCACTAGAACTAAAAACGCCACAGATTTCACTTCAAGAAGACTAAAAATACACTGAGGGTTACAGTTTACCAAAGAATACAGCAGCCACAAGAATAGCTGGCTGAGCCAAAGACTGCTCTCCTATATGACTTCATGTTAAGCATCACTTTTAGGATGGGGGGGGGGGGGAATCCTGATAAATTGAAATATTCTGATTTCTTTTATTTCTTGTGCAACAAGCAGCTCGTACGTCAGAAAGCATTCACAGAATTCATGGGTTTCCCTCAGTTTGTTGATCAGAAGAGAAGCAAACACTTGGGTTCAATAAACTTGTCCCTCTTACTAAAAAAAAACACAAAAAAACTTCTGAAGGCACCTCAGCTCTTGTAGTCTTCAGTAAAACTCCCACCTTGTTCAAGCCAGCGGTAGCAATGTATTGGTCAGAACAAAGACCGCCAATATGGGCCTTTTAACACAAACAGTTGCACTGGAGAAACCTCATGTTTCACATGTCCGGCACCTTTCGCCAAATGCCGAAGCCATTCGATGTCTTCTGGATCTTCAGCTGAAGGTCTTCGGTCCCAAAAAGAAGCTTTAATGGACCGAATATGTCCCAGTTTGAACAACGGCCTAGCCGGCCAACTTGAAGGACTTCAATGAGTCCGACGGCTGCCTGAAATCTCGGACCTTTGAATTATTGCCCAGCGAAAAATACCACACAATGACCTCAGATAGGAAGCTGACCTCTGCCAGCCTCCGCGACCCCTCGATATCAAAGCCGGTCCACAGTAATCCATCAGTCCACAGCTGGACAGATGGAGGCCTGCGCTGGATCAGAGCAATTAAGCAGTGAGGCATTCGTCAAAGGGAAATGCATCCACAGTTCACGATGCACTGTCAAACAGCTCGTTTGGCACATGAAAATAACCAATTGAGTGGCGTCTGTGGCTCAGTGCATGTTGACCTGGGGGGGGGCGCACACTCCCTCCAACGTGTACTGATCATGGGGGATTGTGTAGAAATTAAAAGCATCCCCGCCGTTCCCAGCGACAGGGGTTTGGAAGATTAGCGAGCATCAAATGCTGCTTTCCTTTAACCCAAGATTATTAAAGCGTGTGCGATCTGGAGCAGATTAGAGGGTTTAATGGTGAAGTAATAAGGAGACGGGGGGGGGGCAATCCAGAGGTGCTCTTCAGAGCCAGTGTTTAAGTCCGTTGGCGTCCTCCATACTTGCTGCAGAACCCTTTAGGAGCCCCCGCCGAAATGTTGCCGAAGGAACAGAGAATTGTCTGAGACTTGTCCCAATGTGGGATTGGCCCAGCTCCTATTTCACTGAAAACTGGGATTTCGAAGTTTCTAATGAAAGGTTTTATGACTGTTTAAGAGAAACATTAGGGTTTTATTCCCCCCCCCCCTCTTACTAATGAGATTTGGTGAGAAACAAATGGCTATTTCACGCCTCTTAACTGAACTAATCCTGTAATCTTTGACCATAAAAACGTTGCAAAAACGTCAGGCGAGCTGCTGTGCATTAATCAGAGGCCTCTCAGCATTCAGTTGGAACCAAATTTCTTTATCTACAATTAGGAATGAACAGGGAACTTTCATTTTCCCTTTGGCAATCCAATTCGCTCAAGTTAGGCCCCCTCTCCCAGACGTGGACACACACAGCGAACCCGGGGCGTCATTATTCAGATAAATTGCAGCCACTTTAGGAGGAAACGCGGGCTTGAACTGTGGATGCGGCGACCGCGATCGCCTCGTCTTGTCCCGGCGTGTCCAGCAGGGGAAACTCGATCCGGCTACCGAGAACAAATTTGAATGCGTGTGTGCGAGCGGGATGGAAATAGAAGAAAAATGTAATTGATGCATGTTCCGTGGTGTTTTCCTTGGACGGGCCAAGCGCCGTTTTATGATCCTCCCGGTCCCTTCGAGAGAGCCACATCACTGGCTGTGTCAACAAACAAGGGCCCCGGACGGATCGGCTTAATATGCACAAGTGCAGGACGGGAATTCTGCTTGGCCAGCAAGGAACCAGGAAGGAGGTGGGGGCAGAGTTGTGCAACTTTCTAATCAGATTCTTTCATCAAGCTTTCACCCCCAAAAAGGAGACGCTGAACGAGGCGGGACCCTCCGCTCTGATCCTTGGATACATGGCAGCGGTCACGTTGGGCTGTCGCGCTGACGTTAAGCAGCTCCGTGGGGACCTGCCCGTCGAAGCCAACTCATCAGGGTTGATTTCCCCTTTGAAGGACTTTGTTGCAGAGCACTAAAAATGTGCTGTGGTGCAACTATGCAGTTGAGTTTTCCCTTAGTCAAAGATTCAAGGCGCGGCAAAAATGTGAGCTTTAGGATGTGGAAACCAGCTAAATGCAGGGGAATTTGAGACAGCGAACCTGGGAGGTGGCAAGTTGGACACCTCCATCAGCACTGCGGGCCCTCAAGCAAGGCCCCGCACCTCCGACAGCTCTCTGGGCCTCAATGAAGAGGCCTCCAGCTCCTTGCATGTGGCGTTGAAGGTAATGAGAACGTGAACAGGTCAACACATGCAGGACATGTTTCTTGAAATAACTTTATGCACCCTGGTTTGAAGTCTCAACGACGGGCTTCTTTGCAATTTGTTTTGTTAAATGTGATCTGATGGTTCACTGGAGGGCAACGGTTGAACGTTGGGCAGCACGCAGCTTTCACAGCTGCTCGGGAATCTTTTGTTCAGACAGTTTGTCGTTTAGGTGGCGCATTGAAACTCATTCAAGACTGATTTGCTGCACTTCCTTGTTTGAAAATTAAAAGGGGGAAAAATGGCATCGTTGGTGTGGACGGGACAGATGTAGGGATGTTTTTGTAATGCCGGAAAGAAATCAGGGAAATCCAAACTCTCACTCCTTGTAAAATTTATTGAATAAATAGACAGTCAGTCAACATTGGTTGTTTAGCTTTAATACTAAATTAAGGCAAACAATGCTGCTTCAAACTAGCAATGCCTCATGCACCACACCAGAAAGCACTGTACATTTCAGACTGTCAGAAGGACCCGATAAAGGTGGGTAACTGCCAAGTATAACAAAAACAGATGACTGAAGACTTTGAAGGATCCGAGATCGATTTCAGTGAACCAATCAGAAGTTTTAACAAGCTTATGATAAGCTTGCAATATTTCTGAAACTCTTGAGTTGTCTCAACTTCTGTTCCATTATTACAGCCACTGTCCCCCGCCATCCCCCGAATTCCCTCGTTTAGATCAGGTGTGACCGAAACGTCTTTCCCAATCGTTCTTTGCGCTGGAGCGGTGCCGATTCGTTTCACGTCGCTCTTCCTTTCATTCATCCACAGAGCTCCGGTGTCGTCCGTCGCCGATGAAGGTAGAACATTTTAAAAAGGGATGAAGAAAAGGAAAAAAAAAAAAAAAGCTCCTATAAAAAGGGTTTTGCGGTCATGTCAAATTCCACAAACCCGCCATGCGAAAGCGGACGGCAATTGCAAGCGACAGCCCCCTCGAAACCACAAGGAACAGTTTCAGTTTACCTCGCAGCACATTGAGCCCGGAATTTTAAAGAAAAAAAAAAAAAAAACAGACCTGGGGCACTTTGATAATCAGACTTCAACAGTTGCCGACGACTGAAGCAAGTTCGAACAGCTGTACCGGCCGCACTCTTGTTGGTTTGTCATCCTTGCTCCGGGGGGGGGCAAACTGATCATGTGGAAAAGTGCTGCTCCAAATCCGAGCCACCTCAACAGGCCTGTGCGAACACCCACAGGTCCTTCTCGCCGCCACCTTCTGCCTCCGTTCATACGGATTTAAAGCAACATGTCAATCTGGAGGAGCTGAGCCGCCGCCCCCCCACCACCAAGGAAGCTGGAACACACAGGCACAAACCACAGCACCAGGTTGCCGGCGAAGTTAACCGCATCCTTGCAGGGAAAAAAAGAACGCCCATAATTTGTCACAGTCGCTCTCAGATGGGATTATTCTCACCGGACGAGACCCTCGTGGTCCCCCTCCCCCGCCCTCCCGAAGCTGCTTGGGGAAAAAAAAAAGAAGCCGTGTCAATTGAAAATCCCCCTTTTGTGCTGCAGATGAAACGCCGAATCGACGCGCAAAATTCTCTATGAAGTCAATTTAATTAAGCCTCTGGGGGGAGGGCGGGGGGGAGGACATTAGCATCAGATTTAATTTCACATTTCCTCGATGCATCCTCGCTTTAAATTCTGGGCCAACGCGACAGCAGGACGGCATAAGCGTGCACTTCATCTGGGTTTTCCCACGCGGCTCCGGAGAGGAAAAACACGGCGGTCGAAACAACTCGGGAACACTTTCACAAGCCCTCGTGGCTTCGCGGCAAAGCCTCATTTCTCCTGCGTGTCAACTGCGGCGGGTCCAACACCAAACAGCCGTCGGGCCGCACGGCCTCGCCGGGACTCGACGCGATTCTGTCTGGGAGAGAACAAAAGGCTCCGGAAATGTAACCTTTGAATGGAAACCTCCCTTCCTCATTTTCTCAGAGCACCACTCTCGACCCCCCTTTGGCCCAAACGGAGACCACAGTAAAAACCTTTTCAAAGTCTGTTTCGGGGCCACCAGAGAATACAGGGGAGGGGAGGAAGTTTAAAATCACTCCCCGACTGCACTTGCAGGAGCGGCAGCAGCGACGGCTCTCGGTGTTCTCTGGAGAAAACTGACAAAGTGGCCACTTCGCTACATAAAGTTGCTGCAGTACAACAGGAACGAGTGCGTTGCCTTCAAGTAAACTGAAGCAAATTATCACTCTCGTAGCAGCAAGGGAACACGGCGAGAGTTTGTTCCTGGCAGAGGAAGCGTTTCCTGTTTAGACTAAAACAACCAAATGTATTTTGAAAGTGCTTTGAAAGCAGCACTTTGGAGACATTTGAAATTAGAGTGTTGAATTTTCTATTAAGGTTTTTGCAATTAAGAATTTTCTGGTTGATAAACTCAATTAAACTTGAAACGTTGGTTTTTAGCACTCAAACAAAAGTTCACCCGACTGGACTTTTGACCCACGGCTCAGTTCTAAACTAGAGCTATACAAAAAAAAAAATCAAGGCGTCTGGATGCTACTGATGAAGTGGTCGTGAAGTCACATGTTGAACCGAAAGTCAGGGCGAGTTCAAACCATTGTCTGCTGAACCATGGTTCTCTGTTCGGTTAAGTAACTTCTGCTGGTTAGCTATAAAAAGTGATCAAATTCACATTCCTGAAAAGAACATTGGAGCGTTCAGCATCACAAGCTGCGCATCCGCTCTACTCTCTTCGTACCAACAGGCGATGCTACAGAGAGACGACCGATTTTCTTCCTCTAGAGACTTAAACACGATTGAATGTTAGATTGCTGTAACTTTATGTTGAGAATTCCTACTGGTGAACCCACACAGCCAATCACAGCTGACCACCCTGCTTCCACCTGGTTTGGCTCATCAGTAATTTTGAACCCAACAGGAGGTTGGTTAGAAAAAAAAAACCAAAAACAGGTCGACAGAAATACCGACCTGACAGGCCTCAGCGTGGAGTTGTTAATGGAGCCTACTTCTGAAAACATTGTCTTAACACTCTTTAGAGCTCCTGAGGCGTGTTTTCTGTCTCACGGCTCGCTGGGCTGCTCCTCCATTATCTGGCTACAAAGACAAATATACTTGAAGTGGTGGGGGGGGGGGGGGTCATCGGATACCATTTAAACTCCAAGTGGAGGTCAGATCTGATCTGTTCTCCAAACATGACAGTGAGCAGATTTCTCCCCCAGTCAGGCGTGACTACTGCTGTAAAAACTCGCCGCTCTCAAGGGTCCATCTGTAAGTGGACCGCCGACGGACCTTCTGGCCACGCGGTTGCCACGGGAACGGGAAAGAAAAATGCGCTCAGACACGAGTTCTGACCTACAACCTGCAACCATGGATGGCATTCAAAGGCCATGTTGGCATTAGAGTGTGTGTGTGTGTGTGTGTGGGGGGGGGGGGGGGTAACACCTGAAGCAATCATTGGCTGTAAATGCATGGAAATCTACTTATTAGAGTCCTATCTGGACCGCAGACCAACAAGCTTTGCAGGCTTCACAGTACGCAGTGGTCGAAGTACTGCGATCCTTCAGTTTTGGCCTCCACCGCACAACTCCGAATCCAGAGCAGCTGGAATGCGACTCCTCTCCCTCCGCGTTGCGTGCAGCGCTACGCTGGATAGCTCCCAGCCATTTCCCCTCTGTAATTGGACGCCCAACGTTGAGGCTTCGTTATGCGCGCTGATGGAAACGCGCCCTGACGGGGGAGCCTCGAGGGCTGCGAACGCTGCACTGTAACATTGACAATATTGGGTGGGCCACACGGCATCGTTTGAGGGCCGTTACTACGATCTCACGAGGACAAGAGTAGCCAATTAGATCATGGCGGACGAATCATCATTCTTCTGCCTGCCTCCCTGGTTCTCTTCTGTTACCACCCAACACCCATGAATTAAACCCGTTTGGCCAGGAAGATTTTTAGCGACAATGCTGTTTTTTGAAGATTTTTCGAACACACTTTCTGATCTGAAGCCAACACAGTTCAAGCCAAAGTTACTCAGCCACTTCATAAGTCAGATTCGACCCGAAAATCTGCTTTTCCTTTCTTAAATATTCGCCGTTGAGGCAAATGTTGCAGCTTTGAACCTGGTTTTGCCATGACAACCAGCTGGAATTACACGATTGTGCCCAAAACTCAAACTTGCCTCAAGCTTCAGTTCTAGTATAAAATCCTTCGTTTAACAGTTTAATCCAAGTTCCGTACTTTGCCTAAACTTGAAGATTGCCATCCGTTAACTAAACCGTTTGGCTTGTTACGCAACCACAGCTTTCATCAAGTCAACCATTAAACCAAAAAAAAAAAAAATCCTTTTAGGGTCGAGTGAATCTTTAATGTTACAATGTTCTGCAGAAGGGCGCACTAACATTGAGATTTGGTTGCCCGGAGGCACAACTGGGACACTTTCGAATCAAGGTGTCAAACTTGTACGAAACCCCTCTGGCAAATGTCACCTCATGTCAAGCACGCTTTTCACCCCCCCCCCCCCACCTCCGCCCTCAAAAGACCATTACTCAACCCTTCCCCTTGCAGGCGAGAAGGCGCAGAGCCACAGCAAATGATTTTTCTACCGCGAGACTGAAGAGCAATGCCCCCCCCCCCACATGACCCGGGGGTCAGGAGCAACACACCCATCATCCACCTAATCCCTCCCCGGGCTCCAACGGCACAAACGAGAAGCCGAGGTCGAGATGGAGGAGAGGCGATGCAGACAGCCGGCAGTGATTCATTAGGGAAGCCTTCAGATTCGGTCGGCGGAGATGACGAACGACGGCTCTCAGAGAACCTGCAGGCATGAGCTGTGATCAAATGAAAAAAATCGTTGACGTACAGCACCGAAGCGCGGCCGTTTCACAACCGGAACGGTTGGCACACTGAAAAAGTTCTTCCCTTCAGCAAAGTGTCACAAGGCCCTTATAGGATTCTTTCTGTGGGAGTCACAGGTGAGTTGGCCCTTAACCGACGGCACGCAGCGTGGACTCAACAGTTCGAGTTGGGACGCTTCATTCAGCAGCGTCGCGGCCGTTTCCCGACCCCTCCACGCCTTGAGCCAATTATCACCTCCCAGCATGCTCGAGTTTAGCGTCTCCCTCCTCACTGTTGGCGCTCTGCCAATTAAAAAACAATAAATTCAGACGCAAAAACCAAGCAGGAGCATGATGATATCGCGCATCGTTGACTCAAGCGACCACCCCTGCACTCGCTCGCGTCCTCGGAACACAAGCGCCGGATAAGACGCCGAAACGTCACCATTACTCCTGCAATTGATCTCCAGCTGAAGCACCCGGGAGGTGGTTCACTTGAAAGGGGATGAAATAAAAAGTCAGACGGCTGGTATTTCTGGTTGGGCTCCGACGTTTGGCTTGTAGGGGCTCATTATGTCGGGGAAAACTTTGGAAGTGTTCTTCAGAATTTATGGGAACCAAGTGGTCATGTTTTAAACTTCCACCTCTCCGGGGGGGGGGGGGGGGGGGGGGG
>JASSRZ010000080.1:2867536-2879057 GCA_032164315.1 Malacoctenus gilli | reverse complement strand
CCCCCCCCCCCCCCCCCCCCCCCCCCCCCCCCCCCCCCCCCCCCCCCCCCCCCCCCCCCCCCCCCCCCCCAGAGGGGAAGAACATCAAAAGATGTTGGTGACAGATAACTTCAGTGGCTGTGCTGCTGAAGGTAGTGACAGGCACCTTGAATATTATCATAAAATTAATAACAGTCATTTTTATCTTCTTTACATCACTTTTTTGAATGCCTTTTAACTTATTTCTGGACCTTTTACGTTTTCTATCATTTCTATTTCTTTTTATCGTGTTTTTTAGGGCATTTTTTTAGCTCCTTGTTTATTGTTTCTATGTTTCCCTCAATTGATTTCATAAGCATAATAATGAATAATTATAACCTGAATTCTTGTGTTTTTTTCCATCCATATTCCCACATGCGTTTTTTTTTTGTTCGCATGTCTTTGTGTGGGTTTTTGTGCGTCGTGTGAAAGGTGCAATGAAAACAAGGATTATCTTACTGATTATTCAAAGTCAAAGTGTTTGCCGGGATCCCGCTCGCTTCCCTTTGAGCCTCCTGCCAAAACGTGTGGGTGGAGAGCTCAAACAAAAGCATCGGCTATTGGCTCCGCTTCACATTGTCGTCGGGCGCCGACAGACGCGCGTTGTATTGTGTTGCACAGCTGCAGCGATTCCCACATAAAACATTTTTTTTTAATAAGTCGAGGGATTAATGTGTCAGGTTGAAGGAGATTTGGTGGGAATCGAAGCGCCAAATGACCACTGGGATCTGGCCTCGTTCATGATGATGAATGACGGCACAAATTGAGCCATGGAAACGGACCGCACAAACTGAACCGCTGTTGGTGCAGCGCCGAGCAGCGCACTGACTCACGCTCTACCTCCGCGTGAACCGTTTTGAAAAAGGCAGCTCGGCCCCCGTTCTCTGTTGTCAGACTTCCCGGCAAACGCCGCGTTACCTGGTCCCAACGGCCGTCTGCAGCAGCGTGCACAGTCCCGACACAAAGAATATGGTGGAGATGAGCTGACTTTTGGCCACGTTGTTGTCCTTGATGCAGAGCGGCTCGGCCAGGATCAGCGGCACGGCGATGATGCCGCCGAAGGCGAGGATGTAGTGCTGCGGAAAGGAACCCAAGCGATCAGGAAGACTCGTCGTTCCAGCACAATTTCTGTGCAACTCGAGGGACATGAAGTGGATCTCATCTACCGCGTGCACCTCAGAAAAAAAACACAAAGATTCTCACACATGTTGTGCCTCTTCAACCTCCGCCCCAACGCTGAGCGATCATGACAGTGTGCATGTGGGATGCTGGAAGTTCTTGCCAACGAGGGAGGTGGAGGTGGGGGAATCAGAGACAGATGTCGATAGGTCTCAGCAGATTTACGGGGATATTTTCCAACTCACTACCCCCATAAGTCGCCAGCGAGCTTCCGAGGGCGCCCTGATGGCGCACAGTCGCCAGGAAGATTCCAAGTGGGAGATTACGATGACCGACGGCCTCGTTTCCAGCAAATATTCACGTTTGAGGCAGACAGAAGTCCCACTTTGCAAAGTTCTGGTTTTTTACAGGCCACGTATGACCACAGTTGTGCGTGACTGAAGGAATATTGGACCTGAAGCACATCAGTGTGAGGAAAGAAGGATTTCAAAGCATGTGGAGTCATTTTTCAATCCTTTATCCAACAGGGGGCGACAGATCCCAGGACCTTCATGCCATGAGGTGACAAAACTTTCCTCTACAGTGAACCCTCGCGACATCGCAGTTCACCGTTGGCGGCTTCGCTGTTTCGCAGATTATTTTTCATGCAATTTTTTAAGCTTTTTTTTGAACAGTGGATGAACACGCTGTTCTGCGTCCTGATTGGTTGAGGGACTATAGGCCAATGTCAATCAATTTCGTCCATCCCTCCTCTCTGTCCAGTATAGAATGAATTCGGCTCCGCAAATTTACAAAGTTTCTCCACAACAAAACCCACAATGACAACGAAACGTTCCCTACTGACAAAGGTCGCTGTGGACTTGCCCAAAAGGCAGGAAGAGGCCAACCATGGTAGAGAAAAGTGACACTTCTGGACATGTTAAAGGAAGGTAGAAGCTGCACAGCTGCAGGTCGCCATTACAGGGAACGGGGAACTGACCGTCACTCCGTTTGCATCCTTTGAGTCTTGTCAGCTGCAACAAGTGACAAACATGGTGACTTTTTCCGGTGTTTTGGAGACTTTGACGTGAGAGCGCGTCTCATTCTGCACCCTGACTCGACCCCTGATCCACCATCCACCGCTCTGTGACGAGATTGCCACGACTCTCTTCCCTCTTTGGCCCCACTCTCCCGCCCCAGTTTTATTCTGTTGTTGTTCACAAGGGAGTGCCATTAAGAGGCTCCGAAAAACTGTGCCTCCCTCTGTTTTTATGAGCGCTAACCTTTCGCTAACAGGCCCTGAAACGGGGTTTGCGGTTATCTGGGTTTGGTTTTGGTTTTTTTTCTTGTACTTGGATCTTTTTGGATATCTTTTCTTCATGTCAGCAATGTACCATCAGACGGTAGCGTGCTAAACACCAGGATGTCTTGTCTGCTCAGCATCCAAACAACAGGCGATCAGCCCGAACCCCATGAATTGATTTCAGGACCAATAAGTCTGCGGTTATTTTTTTCGAACCCACATCATGGCACTGCCTCTGCGAGCTGTCGTGGATTTCCTGCTGCCTTTCCAAGCAAAAACACAGAAAACGAAAAGTCCCAGTGATTTATGATGCTTCTGTGACCTTTCTCTTTCGACACACCCACCAGAACCTCGGGTTCCTCTCATGACAGAGAGGCACCTGTTGATTGGACACTTTATGGACAAACCACTGTTGTGATAAAGGCCTTCAAATGTTCTACCTGCCAGGACTTGGTTCCTCTACTTCTGTTGCAAATCGCTCGATGTCCTCTCGTTATGGTGACGAAAGTAGGCTTTCTTAAATGATATTTTAACACAATGCAATATGTCAAACATGTAAGAATCTAGTAAATTTATGTAAAACGCGTGCGAAGTCGTGAATACTCAAAAGTCTCTGAGCCACAACAAGAGCCAACCCCTTAAAATGAACGATTGCACCAACTTTCACGTTAGCGTTTCGTTATCTGGGTGATTTTAACAAACGAGCCGGAGTGTTTCACTGTAAATCCTCATCCCCCAAAGGGCTCTCTGTGTCTATCTGTGTCTTATTGAGTTTTAGGGCAACTGTTTGACCTTTCGGTCCGCGTGTCCTCTTCGAATTTCGGTGATCGAACCACGTTTCCACAATTCACACAGTGAGCGTTCCAATTGAGAGAGTTCACAAGAAGATTCTGCCGATTAAAACACACAAACAAACCCCTCACAAGACGGGAGACACGTGTCATTAAGGGATTAGAAACCATCTCAAGGAACCTACTCATTTCTTCTTCGCGAACAAAAACGGTACACAAAACCAGCTTCAGAGCCCCACATTGTTTGTGCTGCTACTTTACGTAAATGATCAAATATCAAGTCTTTTTTCCCCCTTACGCAGAACTGATCAATTTCTAAACTTATCAGATAAGGGACATAAATTCTCAGCAGAATCAGACTGAATAAACGGCCGACAGAATCCGGTCAGCGGACTTAGGAGACGCTCCGGGGTCATCGACCTTTCGCCTGAACTCTGGTGTCCCTCTCGAGACTAAATCAACCCTCGAGAATAAAAGCCATCTTCAGGCCACTGACTTCTGATATTTGTACCTGAGTTTATACCTGATTGCCACCCAGCCCCATTACTCAAAGTGGAGATTTCTGAGAAACGTCAGCGTACAACCACAAAAGTGGACACCGAAGGAAGCAGATCAGCCCTAAAAATGAAAGACTAGTTAAAAGTAATGATCCCAGTGGAAAGAGGGTTGTTTCAGCAGTAAAATGTAATAAATAGGGCTCAACTGGCGGGGGGAGTGAAAAAGAAAACATTTTTAAGCGGGCCATAAATTTCCCCTCTCCCCCTATTGTTGCAAACCCAGTAAACATGATGTTGCGGACCTTCTAATGAGGAGATCTGTTCTCTGATCTCCTAATTTCAAGGAAAGTATTTTTTTTAGACAAAATAAGGCTCCCGAGATAAAAAGCAGCATGTTCTTAACATAAACTGTATGCAGCGACCGACGGCTCTGTGTGTCTGCATTGATGCACCTGGATTTAATGTGTTTCAAACAGACACACATAGCTGTCACTGCTGATGCTGCTGTCAGAGCCGTTTCATCAAGTGGACCGCCACCTGTTCGACTTTATTCCACCGAAAGTTTCACTTCCGCAGCTCGCCTCTACTTTGGCCTCCGCAACTTCCTCAATTTTCCTTTGGCATCTTTCCCATGTCGTAGATGACAGATCAGCTACTGCATCATGTTTCTCCTCTGTGCCAATGAAATCCTCTGATGTGCATCGGTTTACTCCGCGATATCACGTTTCATTCAGCAATTGGAAGTTGCTTACTTAGTGAAACTCTGTTACTTTTTCTTTAACAGTGGAATGCTTTGAATACTCCTGGTCCTAGAGGTAAACACTCCTGGTCATAGAGGAAACAGTTCTGGTCTTGGAGGTAAACAATCCTGGTCATAGAGGGAAACACTTCTGGTCTTGGAGGTGAACACTCCTGGTCCTAGAGGTAAACAATCCTGGTCCTAGAGGTAAACAATCCTGGTCATAGAGGGAAACACTTCTGGTCTTGGAGGTGAACACTCCTGGTCCTAGAGGTAAACAATCCTGGTCCTAGAGGTAAACAATCCTGGTCCTAGAGGTAAACAATCCTGGTCCTAGAGGTAAACACTCTTGGTCCTAGAGGTAAACACTCCTAGTCATAGAGGGAAACACTTCTGGTCTTGGGGGTAAACCATCTTGGTCTTGGAGGTAAACATTCCTGGTCCCAGAGATAAACAATACTGGTCCTAGAGGTAAACACTCCTAGTCATAGAGGGAAACACTTCTGGTCTTGGAAGTAAACCATGACTTTGGTCCTAGAGGGTTGCAGTCCTGTGCGCTTTCAGTGACCCCCAGCATCAACATGTCTGATCGTATTGAGACTTATTATCAGGCTCTCTGCTGATCTTTGTGATCCCACGTTTCATTAGATTTAGGTGTGTTGGAGCGGGAGCACACTGAAAGCGGGCAAGACTCCATCACACCTGCAGCTCGGCAGAAAAGCAACGTGTGCTTAAAAACTGATTTGGGGGCATGAAGAATCAGAATCAGGTCTCGCACCGAGCCTTTGAGTAGAGTCGACTTCCCAGCGGTTTTCCTGCGCTTGTTTGTTAATGCCTCCTGAATTGTCCGGGCTGAGCTTTGGGCACAGATATAGTTAATAAATGGGCATTTTGTGAGCAGCTGGCTTGGCCACAGGAACACATTAACGGATGTTCTTTTATATTCAGTAAATACAAACATCCTTTGGAAATTTTAGATGGTTCACAGAAAGAAAAAAAATGAAATGAAACTGTGATGAGAACCAGGCATGGCATGTATTCTATCAGGACAAATGACTTCCTGAATTGGTCCAAGCTGTACTTGTTGCTATTGATGTGTTTTCCTGTGACATGAATAATAACTTAATACTGGCGCACAACAACAAACCAGACAGCCAATATTTTGTGTAATTATGACAGCGCGATGAGCTTTGAAGTTTAATTTCATAAGCGCAGCAGGATGTCCTTTTAATCCATTTTACTCCTTCACTGAGTCAAACATGATATCAGAAGGGACCAAAATGAAAGACTCTGATTCATAAAACGTTGACTCACGACAGCCTCCATGTTTCTCCATCGCTTCCTCGTTATCTAAGTTCACCATGTTTCGGATCGATTCCTGACTTCCGGGCAACGACTGGCAACGTGCTTATTTTTCACTGTGTCATTTGTACGTGTTGAATATCAACAACACAGACTTCCAGATGAGCCTCCCCCCCTGCCTCCCAGCATGAGGTAAACACTGCTGGTCCTAAAGGCAGACAATCCGGAGATACTGAGATAGCATGAGATACTGGCAGCTTCTTGTTGGGACGTTGATCTTCGCCCCAAAGAGTGCGACCTGGACCGCCGTCACAAGCGTATCCGGCAAAGTTTTCCCGCTCGACTTTTTCCCACTCGAGCACTGAAAGAGTTCTTGGGACTAAAAGCGCCACGTCGACGTTAAAAACACAGGATTTTGAAAGTGTCACGATTTCTAATGTCTTCGCGCCAGCTCTCAGTGGACGCTTTACGAGTGGACTCTGACTCCGAAACTTTGAAAAAGGCACTAAAAGAAATGATATATAATTACAGGTGAAGGCTACAACAAAGTGACCGCTGCGTGTTCCTGCCTGAGAAGATGTCAGACTCAAAATCCTACAAACACATCACTTCTCCTTTGTTCTTTCCCTCAGGCTCTCTGTTGAGTCTTGATCAGGCCTCTTAAAAGGACGACCCCGGCTTGATCCCACCGGGTATAGCAGGGGGTGTCAAACCTGAGGCCCGGGGGACGAAAACCCACCCACAAGAGGGAACTATGTGGCCTGAGGCTCGTGAAAAGTGTTAAAAAAAAAAAAAAGGACTAAAATTTGAAGGTGAAATTACAGCTGTTCTTCATTTGGGAGCGAAAACTTGGACTGCGCAGCAGATGGCAGCATTTCCCACAGCGTCAGATCAGGCAGCAACCGAGATGCTAAAGGATTAACGCCAGCGTTAAAATTGAGCAAGAAAGTTGGAAACCTTCAAAATAAAAGCACAGAATTTTCCCTCCTTAAGAAATCTAGTGTTTCTGTCAAGTTGTGTTAAATTCAGTCGATTAAATGAGAATATTTTCATAAAACGCTAAAACGTCTTTATTGCATTACGGATTAAAGTTTCATCTTTTCGCTGCTCTTGCTGCCTTGACACGAACCTGATCTCTCCGTGGCCCCTGAACCAAAAAGCAGCTCCGACACACGTGCTGTGGAGAGCGTCCGACAAGCATTCCTGCGATCCAGCGTCCCGGCGTCGCGTCGCCCGCGGCACCTCATCGTGCCCCGTTTCCCACAGCGCCTCCCGATCGCATCGCTTCCTCCGCTGAAAGCCGCCCAAGCACCTGATTCTCCACATGATGGCGGATAAGCTAATTCATCAGACACCTCTCTCCGCCCGGTTCACGCTCCGGACTCTCACGTGCCAATTTGGAGACCGCTGGGTTTGTGGGCAGGGGTCAGAAAATGTGCCGTGGCTGATGTGCCGCGACACAACGGCCAGCTCTGTGTTGGGAATCAGGGCTTTTTTTTTAGTTAAGAGCAGCTCTTCTGTGAACCTTTTGGTTCCCCTCTGAGGGTCCTTTTACCTGGACAGCTAATTGTGGATGCGAAACTTATAAAAATGAATTAGATTGTGATTTTGTCACAGAGTTAATTTCCGAACTCATTCACCTGGAAGCCGAGCAGGATGCAGAGGTACCATGGCGGCCTGTCGTTGAGCGAGTACACCAGGTCGCAGCCCTTGTCGCCCGTCTCCTCCAGAGCCTCCTCCGTGTGCGACTCCTCGACGTCGACGGCGAGCTGCGGCGCTTCGTCGCCGTCGTTGCCCTTGAACAGGAGCAGGGGAGGAAAAAAAAGGAGAACAAACGCCACGTTACTCTTGACGCGCCGGTCGAGGATCAGGTGCAAAATAACAGGCCTGGACGCTTCAGAGAGCTTTGGGACACCGACTCCCGCAACCAGAGAAGAAGAAGCATCTCTGATTTAAGCTGCACCATTCTTCTTCCTCCCCTCTCAATCTTTATTTCTACACCATACTGAGAGTCACTATTTAACCTAAAGCCAAAGCTGGATGAGGACCCATTCCAAGTTGTTGTTTGGACGCCATGAAAAGGATTCTCTCACAGATTTATTTATTAATTTCTTGTGCTGTGCAGAGAACTACCGTACAAGTACTCTTCGTAAATACGGACAGGAGGAAGTAAGTGACGTCCACTCGCGTTTCCGACACGCTTGATGTGCCGTGCGTGCAGGTATGTGGGTGTGTCCGGGAGGCCCGAGTTCTGTTCTTCGTGTTTCGAATATGCATGAAACGGAAAGCTGTTTTTTCACTGGCATTCGTTTTCCAATGAAGTCTACGTATCGCCACGGAGGGAACGCTTCGCAGAGAGTGGAAGTGGAAGTGTAGCTCCTGAACCACATGCCAGCAGAGGCTTGTTTTTTGTTTTTTTTTACATTTGTACACAGCTGAGAGTGATTAGTGCGGGACCTGCAATCGTCCCTATTTCACTCTGTTTTTGGGTGTTTTTCGGAAAAGCGAATAAATCTCCTCCCCCATCAAAATCCCAGATAGACAGGACGGTCGATTGGCACACACGAACGGTGAGACCTTCAAGATTAACGCTCCAGCCCAGGCTTAAACCGGATTTGCAAAATACCAAATCTTGGGTGTCTTTCACTGGAACTTTGGCTCTTTATAATAATCCATTATCCCAACGACATCAGCAGAGCTAATTCCTTGTTTTTGTTCTGCAGACTGCAGGTGAGAACAACATTTTCGTTTATTTTTTCTGCAGAAACGGTTGGAGCCTGCATAATTGAACGGCGCAAACAACTCATGAACACAAGCGATAACCAGAGATAACCGTGACATCGCTCAGCCCAAAACGCCCGCGTCACACTTGCTGGCTCGCTCCTCAGAATCTTTGATGGAATGCTGGTGATTCTGAATGTGAGAGCGGAGCACCGGGAAAGCGCTTGGGTCTCGAAACTGAGCCCAGTCGAAGGCGTATCACTCTCGTAGCCCCCTCCAGGTGCTCTGCCCCCTGACATATCACACGTACGGTGATACCCAGAGCCGAAAGATCAGTGCGAGCCAAGGAGCATCTGTGCTCCGGTCTGGTTGAGATGACTCAGTCGATGTCAGGTGGCGCCGGGCCGGGTCGCGTTATCAGTCCCGGGGTTACGTGAAGCCAAACGCTGGTGGAATCGTTCACTCTCACTAGGCTGAGTCTCAAAAAAGAGCTTTACTTAGAAGTACAATCGTCATGCGCATGTCTTATTTTAAAAGCATCAGAGCAGAGAGAGTCCTGGACCACCCTGAGAACTCTCTAGCGCCACCTTTAATTGGGAACCAAAGCTGGGAACTACCAAACCAATGCAACTACTGCACCCTACTTATCCTCTGGTTTACTGAACGGGTTTCTATGAAAGGAGATAGCCGACTTGTTGCTGATTAGATATCCGACATCAGCTCTGAAGACGCTCAACTGCTCCCTCCTCCAGCTGCAGCCTCCACCAGCGCCACGGAGGGTGCCCGTGTCAAAGGAAGGAGTGTGAAATCTCACTCATCTTAACAAGTAGGGAAAGCGAGCGGAGGTCCTGACCCCCCCCGTGACCCTCGCCTCGGCTTGGGCACAGTTGTTGTCGCTCTCGGCGCTTGAAGTTCCTCCTCCGGGATGACATGAGCGTGCGGTAATCGGAGGCATTTTTTAACGACAGAGTGCCGACTGCAGGAGCTTTCGCGCCGCCGGAGGGAACGTCTTCCAGAATCATCTCAATTTATTTTAAACATCTTTGAGGCTGGTGATGAAAAGCTTGGTAAATAATGTATCTTTCACAAGGCTCTCAACATTAAAACCCCCCAAAAATCGTCTTGTATCCACTTGAAAGCAAAAACGTGTCATTTTTCACAATTTTCTAGAAAGACAGTGCCACCATCAGTAAACTTTTCCCTCCCTCAAAAATGCTGAAAACCCTGCAGTACATAAACCGCGCCTATAGGTGGTGCATGTGCACGGAAGTCAGCCAATGAAGAGAAAAGATGCAAGAAGAAGAGGAGGAGGTAGTAGAATCAGTGCAGCGAAGACGCGAAGTGTACGAACAACAAAAGTCAAGCTGGAGTCAAAACTATTTGTAGCTGAAAAATGTGAAGTTTTATGTGTTTTTTTCACTCTAATTGAATTGAGAGTCAAATAAACCGCACAAACTGAGGATATCGAGCATCAAAGGGCTGAAGGCCGACATACTGACGTTCCTTTATTCATACGGTGTCCTGATGAATGTTGCGATCAATTAGCAACCGGGAGGTTCTGGGATCTGTTGACTTCTGGTACAATACGACGTGTCATAACTCATTACAGCACGTAAAAAGAGCCCCGCCAAAAAGAGGAGACTGTGTCCCATGAGACTTCAGCTGCACCAACATTACATAAACTCATGTTATGAATCAGCCGCCCAAGCTGCTTCTTTTTTTGTTTTCCTCCCGTGGCCCAGTTCTGAAGCTCAAATTGAAGGCGCTTTTATTGGGGGGGGCGGGGGGGGACAATGATCAGCATTGTCACCCTTTAAATAGTCTGCTGCTAAGCAACGGACTTTAATTGACACCTTTTTTTTTCTCGTTTTCTTTTCTTTTCTTTTAGGCGTTGGACAACAGAAGCTCATTTAGGGGAGCGGAGCGCTCATACCACCCTTCAGCTCTCATGACCGTCAAAATCAGCCTCGGAACCAGGCCACGACCCTGGAACCAGTCCTCCGTCTGCACCACCCATGGAACCATTGACTTCCTAAACGCTGCACGCTGTGAAAATCCCATAAGAAAGCTTTGCGTTGACGGAATTGTTGTTTAAAAGTTAATCAAAGCTCAAATCGACTGGGAATAAGAGTGGAATAAAACGTGTACAAAGTGACAATAAGGGTTTTAATAACCCGACACTTCTGACCACCAGAGTCCAAGTTAACCCAAACCAAACAACCAGCCCGCTGATGCGGCGATGCCTTCAGGGGGAACCGGGTCAGAGCCAAACAGCGTTTGAACGCGAATGAAATTCGCGTCAGCCAGTTAGACCCGGCGACCTTTTGGGGAGAAGCCCGCTGACACGGGACACCGGGGGCTATCTTCAAATGCAAAGAGGTCGGCCCCCTCTTAAAAAAACGGGCCGCCTGGGACGGATTCGGTTTCCTGTGTGTTTGTACAAACATTTTTACTGGTTCCAAGATTGGTTTCGTCTGGTTTTTGTACCCAAACGAGAACACAAACGCGAACACGGCATCCACGTCGCAACTCCGCCTTTGTGGGTTTCCTTTTTTTTTTCCGGGAGTATTCAGGAGTTCGTACGCATGTATAAGTTACACCGCGCGATTCCCCGATGAGCTGTCGTCGGAAGCAAAGAGGTCAATTCCCCCCTCTTAACGCGGTCCACATGGGACGGATCGGCTTTCCAAAGGGGGTTCGTGCCGACCCTCTGGAGGACGCGCTTGTTTGAAGTGCGAGCGCAGCGTCGGCAGAGGACGCCGCCGTTTGAAATGTGGCTGAGGTGTCCGTGGGAGTGTTTCAGAGAGCGGGGTGAGGTGGGGTGGGGAGGGGTGGGGTGGGGGTCAGTCGGACGGCGATGCGCCAGAAGTCACGGGAAGGACAAAGTGGAGGAAAATTCAGCCGTTAAGTAAAGAGTTGTTCGAATCCCAGAAACTGTTTGGTTGGGGGGGGGGGGGGGCGGGGGGCGTCCACCTTTGACGAAAAAATGCCGCGCAATAACCATCCTTTAAAACTTACTTCAGGGGCCCAAAACCTGCCCGTCCAGGTGCCC